>JALJCO010007047.1:0-45410 GCA_023101725.1 Atherinomorus stipes | reverse complement strand
GCAGAGTACAAAGGCGATTTGATTTCAGCTTCAAGATAAAGCAGCTAATAAAAGCATTTTATTTCTGCTTTGGCGTCATTTGATGGGAGTATTTCCAGCTGCTTTACCTAGAATATCTGTAGCTAATATAAACAAAAAAGGTTCTGGACCATTGAGAGGTTGAAAAATTATTCAAAATTCTGTAATTTTTTTTCATAAATCCAAGAAATGAACCTACGAAATGAACATACAAAAACTATAAAAATTCAGAAAATGATTGAATAATTGTTGAGTATCTTCAACCTATTTTGACTTCTATATTTTTTATTCTTTCTGTTTTTGAATCAGGTTATTTTATGTACAGGGTGCACTTTCATTTGTGAAAATACTGCACAGTATGTGTGCTGTAACTTTAGGTATCATCAGAGCCGGTTCACAGTTGCCTTACCTGCTCCGCCAAATATTTCCTGCAGACTCCAGATGTGTAAATATAAACTATGCTAAGACTTGCCTAAATGCAAAATAAAAAATCTTTAAAAAACTAACAAACCCTAAGCCACTAATGTCATAAAAACAACAAGAAACCACTAATCTTGCTGCAGATCTGTAGTAGAACTAAGCCACTTCATATGCTAAAATTAGCAACTGTTATTAAAAAAAAAAAAACTACTGAAAACCAGCTAAAACCATGTAAAACACAATATAAATGACAGAACAACCTATTCTCGCTTTATTTTCCTCACTATTTGTCTCTCTTTCCACCGCCAGTCTCACTGGCAGTGACCACTTAAACACTCCACTCTGCTATGACTTCTTGGCGCCACCTTGTGTTTACATTGCCGATTTGCGGCGCATGTAGCGAAAAATGATGATGTCATCGACTTGGGACGCCATCTCAGCTTGAAAGGCGCCAGTCTTAGCTTTCAAATAAAAAAAAATGATCGTTCTAGCTGTTATAGTTTTTATTTTAGAGCAGTTTAAGCAGGATTATGCTAACAGGAACTTCCCAGCGGCCGCCCGCGGCCGTTCCGTTTTTTAAGGGTTAAAGGAGTTGCCGCCTGCCTCTTGGAGACAGGCGGTGATCTCTGTAATTCTTAAGTCTGGGAAAGATGGAAAGGAATGCAGTTCATACAGACCAATATCGGTACTGAATATAGATTACAGATTGTTTACATCGATACTAGCAAAACGACTCGAAAATATAATTCCAGACCTAGTAGATACAGATCAAACAGGCTTTATAAAAACAGACAAACATCAGATAATGTCAGGAAAGCTCTTCACCTAGTAGACTACATGCAGAACTTTCCAGAGGAATATTTGGTTTTGGGCCTCGATGCAGAAAAGGCCTTTGATTCCGGTGCGCTGGGACTATTTATATTTAGTACTAGACCGATTTGGTTTTGACTATCGTACAATTAAGTAATTGAAATCTTTATATCACATCCCAACTGCAGTACTTAAAATAAAATGGCAGTATTTCTGAACAAATAACTCTTGAAAGAGGGTGCAGACAGGGATGCCCTCTAAGCCCCACCCTTTTTGCATTATATATTGAACCACTAGCCCAGGCAATTAGGGAGGAAAGATGCATATCAGGTATTAAAATTGGAGACACAGAGCACAAATTGAGTTTGTATGCTGATGATATCATCTTGACAATTTCCGATCCCAATACCAGTTTCCCAAAACTATTATCAATATTGAAGGAATTTGGCTATTACTCTAACTACAAATTAAACTTGCCCAAAACCCAGGTACTTACTTTTAACTATTGCCCCTCCAGAAAACATCCAAAAGCAAAGCAAATTTACTCTGGACAGCAGGGCTGTACAGTGCGAGCGTTTTACTCGCATATGCGCCGTTCTATATATTGGTGCGAGTACCAGAAAAAAAAAAGGGGAGCACGTGTGCGAGTATAGATTTCATCCTCTAATTTACACTTTGCTCCTAAATAAGTCAGGATTGATTTAAAGGGGAAATGAAACTGCCAACCAAACTAAATTTGTTAATTTGCCAGTAGAAAAATACATGAAAAATATGAGCAATAAGAGAAAAACGTAGCGACGTTTTTATACTCAGGGACGCCGCCATGCGGCACCTTTGAAGTCGCCGCGTTGCTCCAGCTCCACATTGAACCATCGGTATCACCAGCTACACAACAACTAACAACCGTAACACAATTTAGAAGATGGCGATAATGAAAGGTGAAGCTGAAAGACCAGTCCAGCATCCAGATCCTGTTGCAGATGCTTTCCAGTCCGTAGGCCGCGTGACTAGAGAGGAAGCCGGGCTGATCTGTAGCGGATCAGCCCCATTTTGTAGCAGATAAAACCCATTTTTATTCTTTGGCTTTCAGCAAAGCATGAGACTCTCTGTTTTAGTGTGTATCGTGGTTTGTTTTGGTTGCTGATTTTATTTGGTTTTATTACTTTTACTTATTTATTTCTTTTGTTTTATTTATTTCATTTTATTGATTATTCTGTTGTTTTCAAAATGTTTTTAACTATCCGCTTGTTGTGTACAGCACTTTGTTCCAACTGTGGTTGTTTTAAAGGGGCTCTTATAAATAAAGTTGAGTTGAGTTGAGTTGAGAGCGGGTTGGTTGCACCTGTGGGAGCGGCTTCAGCGCATCCAGGCTGCAGGATGATGAGGGAGAGTGCCACGTTTGGTATAACGGGACCTGCCGCTGATTACGGGGAGTCCCGGATAGAAACAGCTGACGGTCATGTCAGAGAAACCTGCTGCAGAGCTGTTCCGATCATCGGACTGTAGCAAAGGGATTTATGAGTGTTGCCGGAGCGGAGGTGTTTCTAAAACCCCGGCTTTTACACCTGGTCCGTGACGTGAGCGAAGCGCAGCGGCTTTGCTGAGCATTTACACCGTTTACTGTGCGGCCGTGCAGCGCACCCGCGAGCGCACCAGCTGTTGTTAGATTCGTGACATCACGGAATCACGAGAGGGCTGCTAGATCGCCTGTGATTCTCATCCACATGGTTCATTTTGTCCACATGTTCATGCGTCATGGTTTTTTATTTCACTGTAACCTTGTGGACACGGAGATGCTGTCATGTTCAGGTAGTTCAGCAGTTTAAAAGCGCTGCACGGTGGCTTTTGTTTAGGAAGTTACCGGATATTTTACGCTGAACCTGTGTCTGACTTCCTGTCTGAACCTGTGTCTGACTTCCTGTCTGAACCTGTGTCTGACTTCCTGTCTGAACCTGTGTCTGACTTCCTGTCTGAACCTGTGTCTGACTTCCTGTCTGAACTCTGTGTCTGACTTCCTGTCTGGTTCTGATCTGAACTACTGATATTAACGCGGTGTCGGTACGTGGAGCGTCAAAAATAGAGCTGGCGCGTATCTGTAGCGCAGCGGCGCGGCACGCCGGAGCGACGACTGACCGCTCATGCGTCGCAGCGTGATCAATATGTTTCAAACCATTGATTACATGGGCGCGATCCGGTGCGCATGGCACGCTGCTGCGCTGCGCTCACGTCACGGACCAGGTGTGAAGCCGGTTAGAGGCTTAAAGAGGAACGGAGTTGATGAATTACAGCGATGTTTGTAAGGACCGATACCGCAGATACCGATACCGGTAAACGGAGCTCCGCTGGTGACATTAAAAACACTCAGAGCAGCTTCAGGCTTTCCTCTGCGGGCCTCTAGTTTACCAGACTCCAAGTCTTCAGATCATTTTCCTCATTTTCTCTATAAAATGTTCACACATGAATTAGGAGTCAGAAGTTTCCTCTTCAGAGCCAAACCAACCAAACTGGTGACGTCAAAGCTTAGCTTTGCAAGTGTTCAGGGCTTTAAATAATAATGATAATAAATAATCATGATTATTATCATCATCACCATCATCATCATATTAATAATAATACATCTGGGAGATTTTCTGATTGAAGGTGATGTTTGGTTACAGCTGTAATCTAAACCATTAGACGTCTTTTTTCCATCGTTAGTATGGCTCGTCCAGCTTTTCTTCCATGTGGTGAAACCAATAATGAGTCTCTGGGTTTTTATGAGAACCTTTGCAGTCATGAGAACAGATATGGGGGGTCACAACACGGCAGCTTCTCTCCATATTGCTGTTTAACAAAAGATTAAATGAAGAGGTTACCTGCTGCTGACAGTTAAGTATCTGCAGAAGAATAATCAGGGAGCAGGTGTTATCGCTCCCTACAGTCACAGGTGGTTTTCAAGTGGGTCACAGGTTTTGCTGTAACACCGGTTTGGTGCCCTTTTTAACAACAATAGCCTAATGCAAAATCAACATCCATACTAAAGCCCACCTGACCCAGACCAACCCCCACCCAGACCAAGTCCTGCTGTGGACCACTGGATGGACACAGCCAAGTGTGACAAAAACTGTAGGTCAGGGACGTTCTCTGGATTTAAAACTGTTTGCTTCTGTAATGCATCATTTGGCCTATTGCCTGTGCAAGATTATTATTATTAATATTTAAATGTGCTATTTAAGAAAATTCATAGTGCTCCTAAATTTTTCTGTGTGCTCCTAAATTTTTTCATTTGGGAGCACTAGTACTCCTAGTGAAAAAGCTAAGCGTACAGCCCTGGACAGGTAAGGTAATGAAATACCTTTGGAGTACAAATACCCCAAGCACTTATCATTAATATACGAATGTAACTACAATACCATCACAACTGAAATCAAATCAGATTTAAAGCGCTGGGAATTGATTCCAATGAATATGCATAACAGAACAGACATAAAGATGAACATACTTCCCCGACTTCTTTTCCTTTTTAATTCCTTACCTGTCGAAGTACCTTTAAAACAATTCAGTGAATGGAACAGACTGATTTCAACCTTTATCTGGAATAAGAAAAGGCCACGAGTTAAGTTTCAAACATTACAGCTGACTAAAGAAGAAGGGGGAGTAGCTGCTAACATGCTTGGAGAATTATTATAAGGCAGCACAACTGCGCTCATTGGTACATTGGTGTGATACAAACTATGATGCTAAGTGGATAGAAATAGAGCTGTAATTATATGGATATCCCTCCATTCAATACTAGGAGACATAAAACTCCAGAAAAAATATTTAAATAAAACTAATAAATGCATTAAAGTACCCCTGAAGATCTGGTACAGTCAGCTAAAAGACCCTGGACTAGAGCGAAAATGCAAGGATACTAAGCTCAATCGCCTACATGAGCCAAAATTTCTTCCAGCGACATTAGACCCCAGATTTAAAAATGGACGGAGAAAGGAATCACCTCTCTTACTGTGTAATTTCATCGGAAAACGGCCTGGAACCTTTTCAGAAACTAGTGGAGAAGTATGACTTAGGAAAAGAAGACTTTTTTAGATATCTTCAAATAAGGAATCATTTTAACAAAAATATTAAATCTCCAGAAATAAATTAAACTAATCTGATCACAATCTTGGTCAATATTTATAAAGGGAAAACAAATACAAAACTAATTTCCAGGTTGTACAGGGTTTTTACAAGATGGGAAAAAAATTCTACTCTGTACATTAAGTCCAGATGGGAGAATGAAACAACATAAAATTGACACAGGACGACTGGATTAATATATGCAAGACACGCTGTAACACTTCATGTTCAGAGACATGGAGAGAATATATATGGAAAAACATAATAAGATTCTTTTATATCTCCCCAAACCAAAAAATCACAAACTGGCATCTCTGAACAGGGAGATTAAGGAGAAAATGTATCAATCAATCTGTTGGTCTTTTCCACATCTTTTGGGACTGTCCCAAGTTGTCCCTCTTCTGGACTGAAGTGGTAACCAAAACCAACTTAATTCTGGATCTTCAATTACCACTTGATTTTAGTGTAGCCTACTTGGGAAATCTATCACCTGGACTTAAAAAGATAGATATGTATTTATTACAAATATTGTTGGCATGTTGTAAAAAGGCAATAACCAGAAGATGGTTGAGTGACTGTAGCCCAACTATTGGAAGACTGCATAGGAATTGTACAAGAAACTCATGACATGGAATCGTTGACTTTTGTTTTAAGACACTTAAAAACTAAATCTGATAAATATTGGGCAAAATGGTATTTTTTTCTAGATCAGAGAAGACTTGTCTCTTTGTGAAATGCTGATCTGGTCTTACCGTTAATCATATATTTAATTATTTTTGACTGTGTCCCTGTAGGTAAGTTTGATGAATCCATTAGATCAAATGATCAAACCGATTTAGTTATGTTAAAGACAGATATAATTTAAAAAAAGAACATATGTATATTTGTAATTCTTAGCTCAACAACTACATTGAGCTGTAATGTTCTGTGAAATTACTGTGAAAAATAAAAATGTAAAAAAAAAAAAACTAGAATTTTTCTTCAGGGACAGTATCATGTCCACACGCCAGCTGCTCTGCAGTGGAGAATTTAAGCGGGTAGATCTTGGGGGAGATGGTGGTGTTATGATGGCCGAGCATGAGCCGTTGTAACCCGACATAATCATGATCTACCAGCGCGTCTTAGAGAGCAAGGCAAAGCATTCACACCTCTCTTTCCCGTTGACTGAAACATCTGATTTTCAGCTGCATCGCTGGAAACTCCAACTTGCTGAAAAACCAGCTCTTCATAGTCAAAGAGGAGGAGAATCTGATTGCTTTCACAGCTTCACAGGGATCCACCGTTATATCAGGTCTCAATTGTAAGGCTGGATTGAAATCTAAGCTTATGAGAGCTAATGAAGAGACAGAGTATTCATTGATTATGTCTTTATTGGTTTATTTCTTCACACATGCGGCATTCTGTTGGTGGTCAGAGCAGCTTCCATAATCTACTGACACCGGTCCTCCCCTCCGTGCTCGGAAGACGGAGCGACCTGCGTGAATGACCGGCCGGGACTCAACACTCCAAGCTGGAGCTGGTCAGGGCAGGACCGCCACTGATTTACCATCACAAGTCCCAGCAAATAAAAACACCTAAAACCGCGCTGCGGAGCTGCGGGGGTCTCATCATGTCCTGCGACGCGTCCACCTCTCACCTGTCCACGCGCTCTGCCCCGATGGATGTCCTCCATGCATCTGGCCTACCGATCACGACCAGGATCCTCCTCCTGTCCTTTCACTGTTCTCCGGTGTCCTGCCATCGCACTCCTTAGTCACACTCCCGAGCTGCATGCGTGCAAGCGGCTCATCCCGGTCGATGATTTAGGAACCGATGGAAAACTGCCAAGTTTCATTTGACTTGCAGGAAAAAAACATGCGTGACACTTTACTGCTGGTGCTCTTAAGACAGACGTGTTGTCTGGTTAACAACTGAATGCTACAATAGTCTGTAGCCTGATGGAAAAAAAGTAGTTTTCTGTGATCTGAGGAGTTTTAGAGCGTCTGAACTGGGCTTGGAGGGTGTGCTCTATTTTTGACAGAGAACGCTTCCACAAAACGTCAAATTCTCAGCAAAAGATAGAAAATCTTTATAGACATGTGGGCAGGGAAACATCTAAACTTGCTGCAGCTGCATTTGTGTGAAAGTTAACGCTGCATCATATGACTTTGACTGCAGAGCTTTTCTTCTTCACCCCAGTCAGCATTTTCTTTGTGCAGATGATAACCTTCCTGGAAATGTGAAGATTACTTAAGAATCCTCATGTTTCATCTCAGATAACGAACTCTTCATATTTCTGACATCTGGAGAGCACTTAATGGATCTGCCAGTCAAACTGATTGTTCAAGACAATTTGGAGATGATTGGGAGGTCAGAGATGCAGGCCAGGGGGTAATTATGATCCTGAAGCAGCTCCTGACACCATCAGACTGCCAGCGGAGGGAAATCATCACGTTGACATCCTTCTAAAACATTTTGACACCAGACTAATCTATTAAACATGCCCTTCAGAAACACTTTAATGGCTGTGGTGGGACGAGGTTGTCTGGGATAAAAAGTGTTCATGAATCTATGAATACCGTTCCAGGGGGTTCCCATCACAAAGGGATGACCAAAAAAAAAAAAAAAAAAAAAGTTCTGGAATGCGCTGCTAGGTGGCTGCAGTTTGTAACAGCTCTCCCTTAACTTTTGTGTTTTTTTCAAATATAGATGTCTTTTTTTATTGACATTACTTGTCAGATTAGGTTTTTCTTGGAGGATTTTTTTATGCCGATTTGAAGGCTGTGAAATTCAGGAGATTTTTCCTCATATATTTGGCTTTTTTCACTACTTGTTATGATGTGTATCCATAGCAATGGAAAAATTGTTTACCACTGGAATCAACTGTAAAAACTCTCCTAAATCAAGATTTTCAGCGAAATAACACGTCAAATCCCAGTGGAGTTAAGGAGAAAGACAGGATGCAGGGCAGGGGTAAGGCAGAGAGGAAAGCGGTGGAGATTTAAACCGTTTCTTCCAACTGTTGTGATGGGTAATGTGAGATCGCTAGCTAACAAGATGGACGAGTTTGAAGTGCTAACAAGGTCTCAGAAAGAGTACAGAGAATGCAGTATCATGTGTTTCACCGAGACATGGCTGCATGAACACATCCCGGACTGTAATGCGTCTGTACACGGCTTCAAGACGGTCCGTGCAGACCGAAATAAACAGCTCAGCGGGAAGCGGAAGGGAGGCTGAATTGCAGTGCTGGTCAATCAGCGTTGGTGCCATCCAGGACACGTCACTGTCAAGGAGAAGATCTGCACAAGAGACATTGAACTGTTAGCTGTGAGTTTCCGTCCATATTATTTACCCAGAGAGTTTGCCTGTTATTCTGGTAGCGGTTTATATAATACCAGGTACCGCACCAGAGACAGCCTGTGATGTCATCAGCTCCGTCATGGCTAAACTACAAACACAGCATCCAAACTCATTCGTGGCGATCTGTGGAGACTTCAACAATGTCTCTCTTTATGCTACGTTACCAACTTTCCAGCAGTTTGTCAGCTGCTCCACCAGAGAAAATAAGATGTTAGACTTATTTTATGCAAATACAAAGAATGCATACAGCTCCTCTGCCCTGCCTCCTTTAGGAAGATCAGATCATAATCTGGTTCTTCTCACCTCCACCTACAAGCCCATCGTTCAGCAGCAACCAGTCATTAGGAGGACGATTAAAACCTGGTCTACTGAGGCTGAAGATGCTCTGAGAGGGTGCTTTGAGGCCACAGACTGGAATGTCCTCTGTGAACCTCATGGAGATGACATCAACACCATGACTGAGTGTGTGACAGATTACATAAACTTCTGTGTGGACAACATCGTTCCAACAAGAACAGTGAGGTGCTTCCCCAATAACAAACCCTGGATCACCAGTGACCTAAAAGAGCTGCTGAACATCAAAAAGAAAGCTTTCAGGGATGGAGACAGGGAGTTACTGAAGACCACACAAAAACAACTGAAAACACAGACTAAGAAGTGAAGGAGGACGACAGGAAGAAGTTGGAGAGCAGCTCCAGCAGAACAACGTGAGGGATGTGTGGTCGGGAATGAAGAAGATCACTGGCTTCAAGTTAAAGGGGGACCAGACTGACGGAGGTCTGGACAGAGCTAACGAACTGAACATGTTCTTCAATAGGTTCAGTGCCCCCCCTGCCGACAACCCAACATTCCACACACCCTCCATGAGCCCACAGCTTTCCTGTCCCACCCCCACTCTGTCACCCTGCACCTCAGTCATGGACCTGAACACAGCCTCCTCTCCCCCACATCAGGACATCCTGAGACCTCCTCTCCCTCCACATCAGGACATCCTGAGACCTCCTCTGTCTCCACATCAGGACATCCTGAGACCTCCTCTGTCTCCACATCAGGACATCCTGAGACCTCCTCTGTCTCCACCTCCAGCCTGACTGGTTCCTGTAACCAGGTGAAGAAACAACTAGAGAAACTGAACCGGAACAAGGCTGCAGGTCCAGATGGTGTCAGTCCCAGAGTTCTCAAGACCTGCTCAGAACAACTATGTCCGGTTCTCCAGCACCTTTTTAACACCAGCCTGAGACAGAACAGAGTTCCTGTGCTGTGGAAAACATCCTGTCTCTATTCCTGTCCCTAAAAAACCCCAACCAGCTGAACCAAATGACTACAGACCAGAACCAGGACCAGAACCAGATGACTACAGACCAGTTGCCCTGACATCTCACATCATGAAAGTCCTGGAGAGACTCTTACTGGCTCACCTCCAACAAGCAAGTGAATGCCTTTCAGGGACCCATTACAGTTCACATATCGTAATGGGCTTGTGGTTGAAGACGCCATCATCTTCCTGCTTCAGAGAGCCCACTCTCATCTGGACCAGTCAGGCAGCACTTTTGAGGGTCAGTGTTCTTTGATTTTTCAAGTGCATTTAATACTATTCAGCTGCTTTGCAATGTCAGAAGCTCCATAACTTTAAGGTGGATCCTCCACAACCACCTGGATTTACAACTACCTAACAAACAGACCACAGTTTGTGAGACTGAAAGGTTGTGTGTCTGAGATGGTGATCAGCAGCACTGGAGCACCACAAGGAACTGTACTCTCACCATTCCTCTTCACACTGTACACCTCAGACTTCAATTACAATACTTAGTCCTGTCATCTGCAGAAATACTCTGATGACTCTGCAGTTGTGGGGCGTATCAGTGATGGACAAGAAGCTGAGTACAAGGGGAACTGGTCAGTCAGTTTTGTGAAATGGTGCAGTAACAATCAGCTCATCTTAAATACCAGCAAGACTAAAGAGATGATTGTTGACTTCAGGAGGAGCAAGAATAAGCAGCATAGTCCTGTCTACATCCTGGAAGAGGAGGTGGAGGTGGTAGAGAACTACAAATACCTGGAGTTCAGCTGGACAACAGACTCGATTGGAAATGCAACAGTGACTACATCTACAAGAAAGGTCGGAGCAGACTCTTCTTCTTAAGGAAGCTGAGATCATTCAACGTCTGCACCAAGATGTTGCAGATCTTCTACAAGTCTGTTGTGGAAAGTGCAATTAGCTTTGCAGCATCTGCTGGGGAAGCAGCATCAGAACCAGAGAACTTGAAGAAACTAAACAAGCTGATCAAGAAAGCTGGTTCTGTGCTGGGGAGAACACTGGAGCCGCTGGAGCTGATCGTTCAAAAAGAATGCTGCACAAGCTGATGAAGATAATGGAGGACTCTTCCCATCCTCTCCACAACACGGTGAAGAATCAACAGAGTGTGTTCAGTGGGAGGCTGCGTCAGGTTCACTGTAGGACGGAGAGATACAGAAATTCATTCCTGCCTGCAACCATCACCCTAAAGAACAAGACTGACTGACTGATTTTTGTTGTATTATAATTTCATAAAATATTATCTTGTTTTTTTTTTTTTTTTTTTTTTTAAAAAAGAAAAAAAAAAGTGAGCTTTTGCAATGCTGAATTTCCCTTCTGGGATGAATATTTTTCATTTAATTTTTCATTTCATTTCCTGAGGACAAGCATCATGAGTCAGGATTTAAATGCTTAAAGATAAAAATAACATAGAATGCAATCATTTCCAAATCCAGTCAAATTATTTTATTCCAAGAAGAACAGAAACAACAAATCAGATGGTGATGTAATTTGACGGCAGAAAGATGTCTGTAGAAAGTAGTTCTGGGGTGATGTTTACAATCAAGTAGCAACACATCTGTAGAAAGTAGTTCCAGGGTGATGTTTACCGTTGGATAGCATCACATCTGTGGAAAGTAGTTCCAGGGTGATATATACCACCTTGTAATAACACGTCTGTAAAAAAAAAAAAAAGTTCCAGGGTGATATTTATCATCTTATAGACACACGTCTGTAGAAAGTAGTTCCAGGGCAATATTTATCATCGTAGAGGAACACGTCTATAAAAAGAAGTTCCAGGGTGATGTTTACCATAGTGTAGCAACGGGTTTGTAAAACGTAGTTACAGGGCGATGTGTACCATCCTGTAGCCACTCGTCTGTAAAACTAGTTCCAGGGTGATGTGTACCATGGTGTAGTACCACGTCTGTAAAACGTACTTCCAGGGTGATGTTTACTATTGTGAGCAACACGTGTGTAAAAAGTAGTTCCAGTGTGATGTTTACCATCGTGTACTGTCACGTATGTAAAAAGTTGTTCCACGGTCAGGTTTACGGCATTTTGTGTTAGCACATCTGTAAAAAGCAGTTCCAGGGCGACGTTTACCATCATGTAGTGACACATCTGTAAAAAGTAGTTCCAGGGTGATGTTTCCGATTGTGTAGTAACACGTCTGTAAAAAGTAGTTCCAGAGTGACATTTATCATCATGTAGTGACACGTCTTTAAAGAATCATTCCACGTGATGTTTACCTAATTATCTAATAACACGAAGTGAAGGAGCAACACGAAATGACGTGTCAGCTTTCTAAAAATAAATTTGGACACATTTCTGATTAAAATGTAGTTTTTAATTTCTGCTCATCAGTTTTAACTGTAAATAAATAAAACAACTAAGGTTTTGAACTGAGAAATCGCTCCGACATCTGAGAGCTTTTGCTGTTTTTCTCACTGAAGCTCTGTGGTCTGGTTGGCGTGTGGTTAAGCAGCTGCACTGAGGGAAGTTATGGCTTTAAAAGAAAAACATGAAGCCGCCATCAGAGCGGCTGCTGTCACTTCTCTAACTCTTCTTTATGTGGCAGACATTTTCCCAAAAAGGAAGAGGAAAGTCAGGCGTTTCTCTGGTTGGAATCAATCACAGCTCTAGGAAATAAGTTTGTGGACACAGTCGAGTGAAGCAACGATGCTGTTTGTCTTTTGCTTCCTTCTGTTTAGTGATGGCTGTGAAACATCAATCTGCTTTTAAATAACCCTTCTTTACACTGTTGGATGCTAAAAATAACCAAGGGTAAGTGAAGCTCTCCTGTCTTCTGCTTTGTTGGTTGTATTTTACAAAAAAATATGTTGCGAGAGCTTGTTACACACGCAGAACTTTGGTCATGTCAAAGGAAGAAACACCTCCAACGTTTGTCCACACAACAGTTAGTTTGTCAGAATGTGAAGTGTTTAATACGTTGCTAAGCAACAGTGGAGACGCTCAGTGTGGAGCTTCAGCGCGTCTTCCGCCTGGAACGTCACATGTAACATAAACTCCCGTTGATTGTAATACTGTCAGCACAATTCTTTATGAATAATCTCTTTCATATTTTAAATAAAACTTATAGAGACTTATATGAGACTTATATTACACTTATTTATTCAGTCATCCTCAAAATTATTCATACCTTCCAATTAAAGACAAAAAAAAAAAATCAGTTCTCAGTGAAATAAGTTGAAATTGACAAAACTACTAATTCTTAGAAAATCCTGACCTAGATTTTCACACAAATTGTGTTTTGTGGTAACAAATGATGCTCCAAAGCTAAAATGTTGTGAGCCCCACTTTGAGACAATCACTGCAGTCAGGTGTTTTCTGTACCTGTTTACAGGAATGTTGGTCCACAGATCATGGGAAACGTGCTCTAACGTGTCTCGGAGACTTTTGTTTTTGTTTTTTTTTTTCATTATTATTATTTTCAACCACAATTAAAAAATAATGTTTAACTCATTGACTGCCAGACCTTTTGCAAACAGAGCGCTCCATGTTGGCAGGATTTTTAAGCATTTTCACTGATATTGGGAGATCCACAGAATATTGTGTACTATGCCTATGCAAACACTGAATGTACCAAAGGAAAGCTCAGACTCTCTTCTTTTATCAGAAAAGTAGTTCCATTGTGTTCCAGCAAATGTTAAAACATTTGTTTCTAGCTTATTTATTTCTTTAGTAAATTCGCAGTAAAACAAAGGTTTGTTGCAGCGAAAATGCCTGTTTCTGACCAAAAAGTTGAGAAAACTAGCTCTGAATGCTGAGGTCCGCTTCAAGTGGAAAAGTGTCTTTGATGTAGGGCTGGGACGATTCAATCGACGTAATCAGTTACGTCGACGCAAAATATGCGTACCGATGCGTCGTCAGACCAAAACAAAGATGGCGGCGCCATGCGACTTCAGACTAAAACAAAGATGGCGGCGCGATCTCCGCGAGTGGCTCTTCCAAGTTTCCAAAGTGTAAGGCAGTGAAGGCCGACACTCGTTTATCGAAGGTATAACTATATATTAGGGATGGCGAATCCGAAGCCTAATGAGACATGAGACACTTCCGTGAGATGGACGCCATGTCTTCAGACACGTCAGGCCTGTTTGAAACGGTCAGCATGAAGCACGAGCTCCATCTGCTGGCCGTGGGGTGGAACTGCAGCTGATGTCAGGAGCTGTCTCGTCTCTGACTGAATATAATGAAAGTCACGTTCTCAACCTCATGTTCGTGTTTCATCTGTTGGTAATAGTATTGTGTAGTCACTTCTGGGATAAATAAAGCATTTTTAATTTCATTTCCAAGTGATTGGCACCCGTATTAAGCATTAACAGAATAAAGATGAAGATGCACTTTTTCTGGAAGCTAGACCCATGTTCAATATAATGTTCAACTCTGAATGTTTACTTATCTTCATTATCTTTTGTTGGAAACTAATATTCTGTCTTAGCTTAAATCCTCCAAGTTTACATGATCATATTATTTCAATAATGACTTTTTTATTATTATTTTCATGTAAATGAAAGAATTAAAAGCCTGTTTTTCAGTCAGCTGTGTTTTTCAACATAAATTTTACATTCTGTTGGTTCATGAAAAGTCCATGACAGGCTGCTGGCTCCCACTGCCTTTTTATTCATGCTCTTTTTTACATTTTAGATATCTTTATCAGCATATATAAATTGCTGTCTGTCAATTTATGAGGGGATATCCGATAATCGAATCGAATCGAGTCGAATCGAGCTAAAAAAAGTGAATCGTTAGATTAATCGATGCATCGAAAAAATAATCGATAGATTAATCGTAAAAAATAATCGTTTAACACAGCCCTACTTTGATGCCAATATTTTTTTACTTTAGTAACACCTTCATCATCTGAACAACAGTTTACTTCTGTGAAACAACAAATACAACACTGAGAAAAGAGTTTTTTGAGGCAAAATTATTATTTACTAGCTAAATAAGCCTTTACATTTACATTTTACAGAAACATAAGGCTGAAACGTCTCACTCTGATCCTCCCCTCCATCCTTCCCTCTACCGGAGCTTAGGTGCGTATTCTATTAACACGGCATTTACACAGATAGTCTGAAGTTATAAATGATTTGCCTCGGGTGTTCTGTGGAGTGGATCAGATTGTTATTAATGACAGGCTAGCAGATTCCTATTGACTTGCACTAGCATTAGCATCAGCGACCCACTGGAACTAGAATAATGAATGAAATATGTTTGACAAACGTCTTCAGTGATAAGTAGCATTCTGGCTCACTTGAAAATGAGGCCCTATGTCAAAAATCCTGAACTTCCCCTTTAAGCTTGTCATCCTTTTGTCTACTCAAACAACTTTTATTGCCCTCTTGAATATTAGATCCAGCACAGTTCATGCATTACATCCCCAGATCGGATTTTACCCCAGCGCGTCTTGTATTATTCTATTTATCCCCAGATAGTGCTGCCTTTCACTTTTATAGCCAGCAGCTTTTGGGGTAAAAAGTTAATTAAATATAAAGCTGTGTTTCATAGTTATTAGTTTCTCCCACAGAGTGTTGGAAAACTTGGAAAATATGGTTGTTTAGTCCTGACATGTCATCTTATAACAAGGCTTTCCACAGACACACTGAGTAACTAGCTATAACATCTAAGTTTTACACACACATATATATATATATGTATATACACATACACACACAGTCATCCTCAAAATTATTCATACCCTTCAATGCGCTCTATGCAAGACTCCAATACTTACTGAACTTAAAGGTAGCTCCTTTGGTTCCTGTCTCTCATTACTGGACGAACTGATTAACCCAGGTGTGTTTGGCCAGTTACTGAGATCAGGCACACCTGGGTTAATTAAACTCATCCAGTCATGAAAGACAGGAAACAAAGAAGCTACCTTAAGTTCAGGAAGTGGTGGAGCTGTGTGTAGAGCCCATTGCAGAAAAGCCTAAAGTCACAATAGTAATTCAAATAACAAGAAACTAAAGAAACTAATGATAAATAAAAATTTACAAAATTATAATTCAATTAAATAAAATATTACTTTTGAATTGTAGTTAAAAATAATAATAATAATAATAAAAAAAAACTAACAAACAAAGTCATCCCAGACACATTAGAGCACCTTTCCCATGAACAGTGGACCAAATACACCTGTCAACAGGTGCAAAAGTATTTTTAAACTTTACAGAAAACTCCTGATTGCAGTGATTTCCTTAAAGCAGGGGTACTCAATTAAAGGTTGAATAGGAACACGGACAGAACAGCGACATCACGTGTGTCTAGGTTGTAGTTACAACGGCAGAAAAACAACTCCAGCTGCTGGGATGCCAGGCTCACTGCCCACGCAAGTGACCAACAGTCTGCAGCATGTCAACAAGTAACGCAGAGGAGTTTATAACTGACGGCTAACGTTAGCCATGTTAGCAAACAAGTTAGCTCACCGATCCAGGAGAAAAGTCGCCATTTCCGTGTTTTTCTCCGTGGAAAACGTTTATGTGGGTCCATTTAGTGAAGTCTTCACCTAAATTTACTCCAGGTTTTGCTCTTCTCAGGTTGCTCCTCCTCAGAAACAGATAACAATATCTCCAGGGCTCTGAAGCAGCTGCTTCACTCTCGTCGTCTCTACGGTTTTCCCCTGTACAAGCCTGACTATGACCGAAATATTGTTTCCACACAGAGATCGTATTTGGCAACCTGCAATGGCGGCTTGTATTTGCTTATAGACGTAAATAAAATGCCATTATCGAACCCGTCAAAATTTATTTTATAATTAATTTTAGGCTAAATATAATTTTTCTGGGTAATGTTGTACTTTCATTCTGTACACCCCCAAACGACCTGTGGAGGTATTATTTTTGAAAAAATATAGCTTTTAATAATAAAATGTTCCATATTCAACCTTTAATTTGCACTGAGGGCCAAAAAATGCACTCGCCTTGGCAGCGAAGGGCCAACTTCCCCTTTTTTTTGGGGGGGGGTTAATACCAGCGGTAACTCCTGTGATATGGCTTTGTAATAAGTATGATATTACATGTATTGTATGATTAATACAATGCAAAATGTATATTATGTAATAGTATAATAGGCTACTTTATTACTTTTATCTTCCATCCAGGTAAGACTGCTCTGACAACCTTAAAATCAGCTCTGCTTCATGATGTGTTCATGAACTCTGTAACAGACCCCCCACAACAGCATCAGTGTTTATATGGCACATGATATAGTAATCATATTAATCATCATGTGGCAGCTGAAGACTCACTGTGAAGGCAGTTACATTTCTGAACTTCATCACAGAATAATCATCAAAAAATGACTGAAACGTGGTGATTAAAAACCCACTGATGACAAAAAAAGGTTAATTTTGTTTCAAATCCTAATGAAACCGGTTCATGCAGTGGAGTCGTGTTAAATATCCTTAAAGTTCACATCTCAGATAACATGCTGGAATAAACGCCTACAGCTGATCCATTTTAACCTCCTAACGCAATGTGCATTCTCCACGTGCAGGAGGGAGAAACTCCGGCTGCTCCTCGAGGAGCGACTGCTTCCTCCTCCATCTCTCTGATTAAACTAAAACAGACCTGTAGACCTCCATAAACTGCTGTTGGTTCTTACACCGGAGAAGACCATTTAAACCAGCCGCCGGCCACTAACAGGAGAAACGAAACCTAAGGTGCAGTTCACAGCTGTGCTGCGTTCAAGAGAGCTGGGAAATAGCGCGATCATCATCAGCCCAACAAGGATAAAGCTATTAAAAATACACGTGGGCTTCGTTACAAAGCCAATGATTAAATTAATTAAATCTACGATATTTTCGGGGGGAGTTCAGAATGTTTCAGGGGCTCCAGTTCCTCTCAAACAGCCTGACAACATCCTTGTTCCCTGGTAGAGTTTAAAAACTCGGATATTAGTGTCTGATCCTGAAGTGGTTAATGTGTTGTCTGGCGAGCTCTGTCTGCAGTGCTGGAGCCTAATGTGAGGACGCCAAGGGAGGGGGGGGGGGGGGAGCGGAGAAACTCTGAGGAACACACACCTGCATCTATGATGCTGTCATGTTCACCAGCTAAACCGGCCTGGTAGGGGAGGGGGGCGCCCTGCCTATGTAATGGTAGGAAACACTGAAATAGAACCAAACATGCTTTATTTCACCTTTTTGGAGGTTTATTATATTATCTCACTGGGTCTGCATGGTCCGGACATTTTCTGCTCTCGCAGGCTGGATGTGGCCCGCGGGCCGCTAGTGGGGACCGCTGCCTTAAAGTGTTGCTCAATAAAATTTTAGTTAAGGAGCCCCATCATGCTTGTTTGCTTGTTTTATTTTTGTTTGTTTAATATATCTATTGAACCAACAGAATCAGTGTCATGATTGTCTTAGAATTTTTTTTTATTATTACTTTTGTCAATTTCAACTTATTTCACTGGCAGCTACTTTAATTGTAGGGTATGAATTATTTTGAGGACATGTTATGTTGTCTACGCTGAAGACAATATTTTCAGTTTTAGGGGACCAAAGATCACAAAGTTCAGGGCCAAGTGAAAAAATACTGTGGCATTCAGTCCACTTTTTGTGGGAGTGGAGAAGATCAAATTCGACCAAGTGTCTTTCTGTTGGTGTTTCTCTTCCAGAACGTAACAATGTAGTAAACATAGAAACACCAGACAAGGAAAGTCCAGGAAAGTCTGCATAGCTTCGCAGCCTTAATGGGAAAACCTTCCGTTCCGAGAGTTTGTCACAAACTTATTATTTCGTATCAACACAGGCTATAGTGCAATCCCGTTGTCTCGCTGGTCCAGTGCAGCCGCTAACAGGTGAGTGATCACCAGGTAACTCCGGCTTCTCTGCGCTGCAGCTCCTTGATTTTGAAAAACACGGCACATTTTCTAACTCTCAAAGGAAGTACATGTCCGGGTAATAGAGCTGGACAATTAATCGAATTTTAATCGTGATTTCAATTTTGCCTTTTCACAATCATAAAAACACTGTAATCGATTAATCCTGAAGTGAACAGGCTGGAGGAGTTATAGGAAGCAAACTGCAGGGAGTATAGAACAGGTATGCATGTAGACTGAGTATTAATTTTTATTGCTATTATTATCTTAAATAATGTTCTTATTTTACTCCTTTACTTGTTTCTAATTTATTTCCGTTTTTTTTTTTTTTTAGTTATATTTGAGTTTGAGTTTTGGTGGTTCAATAAACCCTTTTATAAAACCAATGAATAATCGTGTATGTTAATCGGATTTCAATATCAGTCAAAATAATCGTGATTATAATTTTTTTCCATAATCGTCCAGCCCTACCGGGTAAAGAGGGCCGCTTCGTCACCTTATAATACGAAGCATGCAAAAATATCCGTGGTAATGTGTGCGGGGCATAGGGCCCGCGTTACCGTTGGCTTCAAGACGGGCAGATGGATGGGTTGATATTAAATTTACACTGCAACAGAACAGCGAAGATTGAAAGTGAAACCAACGAGTTGGAGATAATTTCACCATGGATACTCCTCCAAATTCTGGAGGACAAAACAGCAGGTTACAGCAGGACTCACCCAAAGTAGCTTTATGGGAACTATGGTGGGGGAGGCCCGAGCGTTGACGCTGCATTTTGGTCACCACAGGCGTGCGCAGATAAGCATGCATGCGTGATGTGCGGAATCCTGACCAGTAGCTGGCTGGACTTAGTTGAGTAGTCGGCTATTTGAGCGTCAGCCTGCGCTTGTGGAAAGCACTGTTTATAGAACCCAGCCACCCACTTGAGACGTCATCTCAGCTACAGCATACCATGTTGCAAAAATAAACGTTTCTTTCTGGTTTCTTAGATACGAAGTTTTGCTCTTCGAGTGTAACTCTTTTAATGCAAAAAATAAAACTATAAATAAGACATGATGAAAAATAAAGTTACTTGTTAACACAAATATGTAATCAGTCAATCCACATCAGTCATGCAGACGTGCTAGAGACGACTTGCTGAAGTTCAACCTGAGCATCAGAAAGAGGAAGAAAGGGATCTGATACCACCACTAGGGGGCCGTATCTGGAGCACATGGACCGCCTTTAGCTTGACTATGCTGTGGTGAAACAGGTCAAATGGGACTAATGTTTTGCAAGGATTAGATAATGAAGACTGTCCATAACCCTTTTAGTTTATCAGACCATCCCTGCACAAGCCGATGCTCGTACAGCACTCTCTGAAGCATGTGCACCGTCAACATCAGACATGGAGGCAAACGCTGTCATTCACAGAGACGTTTTCTTCAGCAGTACCCTCCTGTTATGAAAGCTGAAGAGCAGAGGAGGAAAGCCTGTTGGGGTCGAAGCTCAATAACAACCTGTTTCCTGTAGTTGCTTCAGATGGATTCATTATGTCCTGATATCAGTTGGCACCTGGAGGTAATCAGCAGAGGATTACCTCAGGCAAACTGAATCTGTTCTTTAATTTTCCTTCATCTGGCGCTCACTGTTTGAAGAGCAACTCTCCATGAGCCTTTCATCTTCATTCTGTTTTAACTGCTTTTCAAGGTTGGATGAGGTTAACTGCAGTGCAGACAGGTGGATGGTCACTGTTGATCTGTGTTATTTCTACAAAGTCCTGCTAGTTTAAAATTCTGGTTCTAGTTTGTCTTTATGGTGCTATACAGCCGGGAAAAAAAGTATTGAACACGTCAACATTTTTGTCAGGAAATGTATTTCTAGTAGAGCTATTGAAATGAAATTTCCGTCGGCAACAACCCAAGTAATGCACACATACAAAGAAAGTCTGGATGGTGGATGGAGGTCTGAATGGTGGATGGAGGTCTGGATGGTTGATGAAGGTCTGAATGGAGGATGGAGGTCTGAATGGTGGATGGAGGTCTGGATGGAGGTCTGGATGGTGGATGGATGTCTGAATGGAGGATGGAGGTCTGTGTGGTGGATGGAGGTCTGGATGGTGGATGGATGTCTGGGTGGTGGATGGAGGTCTGGATGGTGGATGGAAGTCTGGGTGGTGGATGGAGGTCTTGGTGATGGATGGAGGTCTGGATGGTGGATGGAGGTCTGGGCGGTGGATGGAGGTCTGGATGGAGGTCTGGATGGTGGATGGATGTCTGAATGGAGGATGGAGGGTCTGTGTGGTGGATGGAGGTCTGGATGGTGGATGGATGTCTGGGTGGTGGATGGAGTCTGGATGGAGGTCTGGATGGTGGATGGATGTCTGAATGGAGGATGGAGGTCTGTGTGGTGGATGGAGGTCTGGATGGTGGATGGATGTCTGGGTGGTGGATGGTGGATGGAGGTCTGGATGGTGGATGGAAGTCTGGGTGGTGGATGGAGGTCTTGGTGATGGATGGAGGTCTGGATGGTGGATGGAGGTCTGGGCGGTGGATGGTGGTTTGGGTGGTGGATCAAGGTCTGGATGGTGGATGCAGGTGCTGGATGGTGGGTGGAGGTCTGGATGGTTTATGGAGGTGTTTACGTGCTAAAGCTGCTGCCTGGTCGATGTGGACCAGGAATCGAGACGTTGCGTCAGATCTAAATTTTTTGAAAGTGAAGCGGTGAGGTGGTTCATTCAGTCTTCCCTCTGTTTGCTGCCTCTCTTCCCTCCATGGTAATCAGCATTCTTTTTTTTTCTTTTTCTCTCTCTCTTTTTCTTCTACTTGTCCTGTCAGCATCGCAGCAAGCAGAATGGAAATCCGATTGCTTTATTCTGTTGAACAGTTTTGCTTTACCAAGCGGAGCTTTATCAACATAAGGCTCCACTTAATCATCCTGTTTACTCATTTAATTTCTTTAATTAAACATTTGTCTATAACAGCATTCCATTTCATACTGCTGGGCCTGACAAAGGGAGAAATAGAGGTTAACAGAGGTAATGATAGAAAGTAAAACAGAGAGAGGAAGGAGTGAGGGAGAGGAAAGAGGGAGAGGGAGAGAAAGGAGAGAAAACATGAATCCACAATTTACTGTTACATCTGTACAAAAACCTAACAAAAACATTCCAAGGTCTCTGTTGGAAAACAAAACAAGCAATCCCCTACAGGGGGACCTGCAGGTGGCTTAAATATATCCTCAGATCATACAAACACACACAGAACTACGCAGAGGAGGTACAACCTAGTCAGCGCAATGGAAAGCAGTGTCACAGTGTCAACACAGACAGTCATGCAGTGCAGCCTGCGTCTTCTCTGCAAGGAGGAGGAAGCCCCCAAGGCTCATGACCCAGGCCCCCAGCAGCCACCCAGAGGCCCAGATCCCAGCCGCACCCCCAAAGAACGGACATGCATCCCCCAAGGGGGCGGCAAAGGCGGCCCCAGGCGGAGCACCCCATGGTCCTGGGGCCCCAGTGGACCAAGACCAACAGCTGCTGACCCCACTGGGCGCCGGCCGCCCCCAGGGCAGGGACAGCACCCAGGCCCAGGGCCCAGAGGTGGCCAGTGAAACCCCCCCCCCAGTCCGGGGCAGCCCGGCCGAAACCCAGGAGGACCGGACCCCCCCAGAACAGCCAGCCCCCACCCTGGCGTCCCTGCCCCACACACTGGACACCAGGGCGCCACTACCTCTACCACCCCCACACACTCACACACACACACTCCCCACACATACACACCCCCAACACCCATGCACCCCCCCCACACACACACACACACCTGCTCAGCTCTCCGACTTTACATACCCACACTTACTCCTCCCTCCACCCCCAACACTCATCTCTCTACCCTCCACACATACCCCACCTCCTGATACCCTCTAACACCCACATTGCACTCCCCCAACACATCTGCACCGACCCCTCCCTCCCCCTTCCTTCCACACGCTATATGGCCCGCCTCTCAGAAATTGTTGTGAGCTGTCGTTATTTTTGTAGTTAGGTGTCTAAATGTGGTTAAAACTAGGGAGCAGCCTGTCTCTAGATGTTGGCAAACAAAGGCACTTTGGTGCCCCCCTCCTACCTTCCCGCTTGACACCCGCCCTCCCCCAAGACCCTACATGTGTGTATGTGAGGTAGAGCAGAGGGGGAGAGAGGGTCTTGGGAAGGGAGACCAGGGGGTATGAATTCCCCTCTGGAAGATGAACCGTACCGTCAGTTAGTTACCCCTGCCTCCCGGGATCCCCCCAGGGCAGAAAGGGGCGGGCATGGCCGCCCCCACGGCCAGGCAGCCGGCATTCACCACAAAGGGGCCAGCTATGGCCCCTAGGGGCACCCGACCACCCCAGGCCAGGGGGAGGGGACAGGAATGGGAGCGAACAAGGTCAGCGGAGGGGCCAAAGTCACTGGCCCACGATCCCCAGACCCTGCAGACCCCCAAAGAGGCAGCTCTGCGTGCCTCTTTGGGGGTCTGCAGGGTCTGGGGATCGTGGGCCAGTGACTCTGGCCCCTCCGCTGACCTTGTTCGCTCCCATTCCTGTCCCCCCTCCCTGGCCTGGGGTGGTCGGGTGCCCCCAGGGGCCGCTGCTGGCCCCTTTGTGGTGAATGCCGGTTGCCTGGCCGTGGGGGCGGCCATGCCCGCCCCTTTCTGCCCTGGGGGGATCCCGGGAGGCAGGGGTACCTAATGACGGTAACGGCTCATCTTCCAGAGGGGAATTCATACCCCCCTGGTCTCCCTTCCCAAGACCTCTCTCCCCCCCTGCTCTACCTCACATACACACATGTAGGGTCTTGGGGAGGGCGTGTGTCAAGCGGGCGTGGTGAGGGGGGGCACCAAAGTGCCTTTGTTTGCCACATCTAGAGACAGGCTGCTCCCTAGTTTTAACCACATTTAGACACCTAATCACAAAAAATAACGACAGCTCACAACCACTTCTGAGAGGCGGGCCATATAGCGTGTGGAAGGAAGGGGGAGGGAGGGGTCGGTGCAGATGTGTTGGGGGAGTGCATGTGGGTGTTAGAGGGGTATCAGGAGGTGGGGGTATGTGTGGAGGGTAGAGAGAGGGAGTGTTGGGGGTGGAGGGAGGAGTAAGTGTGGGTATGTAAAGTCGGAGAGCGGAGCAGGTGGGTGCATGTGTGTGTGTGTGGGGGGGGTGCATGTGGGTGTTGGGGTATGTGTGTGGGGAGTGTGTGTGTGTGAGTGTGGGGGTGGTAGAGGTAGTGGCGCCCTGGTGTCCAGTGTGTGGGGCAGGGACGTCAGGGTGGGGGCTGGCCTGTCCTGGGGGGGTCCGGTCCTCCTGGGTTTCGGTCGGGCTGCCCGGATCAGGGGGGGGGGGCTTCTACTGGGCACTTGGGCCCTGGGCCTGGTGCTGTCCCTGCCCTGGGGGCGGCCGGCGCCCAGTGGGGTCAGCAGCTGCTGGTCTTGGTCCACTGGGGCCCCAGACCATGGGGTGCTCCGTCTGGGGCCGCCTTTTGCCGCCCTTTGGGGGATGCATGTCCGTTCTTTGGGGGTGCGGCTGGGATCTGGGCCTCTGGGTGGCTGCTGGGGGCCTGGGTCATGAGCCTTGGGGGCTTCCTCCTCCTTGCAGAAGACGAGGCTGCACTGCATGACTGTCTGTGTTGACACTGTGACACTGCTTCCCATTGCGCTGACTAGGTTGTACCTCTTCTCTGCGTAGTTCTGTGTGTGTTTGTATGATCTGAGGATATTTAAGCCACCTGCAGGTCCTCCTGTAGGGGATTGCTTGTTTTGTTTTCCAACAGAGACCTTGGAATGTTGTTCAGGGGTTTTTGTACAGATGCACCAGTAAATTGTGGATTCATGTTTTCTCTCCTTTCTCTCCCTCTCCCTCTTCCTCTCCCTCACTCCTTCCTCTCTGTTTTACTTTCTATCATTACCTCTGTTAACCTCTATTTCTCCCTTGTCAGGCCCAGCAGTATGAAATGGAATGCTGTTATAGACAAATGTTTAATTAAAGAAATTAAATGAGTAAACAGGATATCAAGTGGAGCCTTATGTTCATAAAGCTCCGCTTGGTAAAGCAAAACTGTTCAACAGAATAAAGCAATCGGATTTCCATTCTGCTTGCTGCGATGCTGGACAGGACAAGTAGAAGAAAAAGAGAGAGAGAAAAGAAAAAAAAAGAATGCTGATTACCATGGAGGGAAGAGAGGCAGCAAACAGAGGAAGACTGAATGAACCACCTCACCGCTTCACTTTCAAAAAATTTAGATCTGACGCAACGTCTCGATTCCTGGTCCACATCGACCAGGCAGCAGCTTTAGCACGTAAACACCTCCATAAACCATCCAGACCTCCACCCACCATCCAGACCTGCATCCACCATCCAGACCTTGATCCACCACCCAAACCACCATCCACCGCCCAGACCTCCATCCACCATCCAGACCTCCATCCATCACCAAGACCTCCATCCACCACCCAGACTTCCATCCACCATCCAGACCTCCATCCACCATCCACCACCCAGACATCCATCCACCATCCAGACCTCCATCCACCACACAGACCTCCATCCTCCATTCAGACATCCATCCACCATCCAGACCTCCATCCAGACCTCCATCCACCACCCAGACATCCATCCACCATCCAGACCTCCATCCACCACACAGACCTCCATCCTCCATTCAGACATCCATCCACCATCCAGACCTCCATCCAGACCTCCATCCACCGCCCAGACCTCCATCCACCATCCAGACCTCCATCCATCACCAAGACCTCCATCCACCACCCAGACTTCCATCCACCATCCAGACCTCCATCCACCACCCAGACATCCATCCACCATCCAGACCTCCATCCACCACACAGACCTCCATCCTCCATTCAGACATCCATCCACCATCCAGACCTCCATCCAGACCTCCATCCACCATTCAGACCTCCATCCTCCATTCAGACCTTCATCAACCATCCAGACCTCCATCCACCATTCAGACCTCCATCCACCATCCAGACTTTCTTTGTATGTGTGCATTACTTGGGTTGTTGCCGACGGAAATTTCATTTCAATAGCTCTACTAGAAATACATTTTCTGACAAAAATGTTGACGTGTTCAATACTTTTTTCCCGGCTGTATAGCACCATAAAGACAAACTAGAACCAGAATTTTAAACTAGCAGGACTTTGTAGAAATAACACAGATCAACAGTGACCATCCACCTGTCTGCACTGCAGTTAACCTCATCCAACCTTGAAAAGCAGTTAAAACAGAATGAAGATGAAAGGCTCATGGAGAGTTGCTCTTCAAACAGTGAGCGCCAGATGAAGGAAAATTAAAGAACAGATTCAGTTTGCCTGAGGTAATCCTCTGCTGATTACCTCCAGGTGCCAACTGATATCAGGACATAATGAATCCATCTGAAGCAACTACAGGAAACAGGTTGTTATTGAGCTTCGACCCCAACAGGCTTTCCTCCTCTGCTCTTCAGCTTTCATAACAGGAGGGTACTGCTGAAGAAAACGTCTCTGTGAATGACAGCGTTTGCCTCCATGTCTGATGTTGACGGTGCACATGCTTCAGAGATGCTGTACGAGCATCAGCCTGGGCAGGGATGGTCTGATAAACTAAAAGGGTTATGGACAGTCTTCATTATCTAACTTCAAGCAAATATTAGTCCCATTTGACCTGTTTCCCACAGCATAGTCAAGCTAAAGGCGGTCCATGTGTTCCAGATACGGCCCCCTAGTGGTGGTATCAGATCCCTTTCTTCCTCTTTCTGATGCTCAGGTTGAACTTCAGCAAGTCGTCTTCAGCACGTCTGCATGACTGATGTGATTGGCTGATTACATATTTGTGTTAACAAGTAACTTTATTTTTCATCATGTCTTATTTATAGTTTTATTTTTTGCATTAAAAAAGAGTTACACTCGAAGAGCAAAACTTCTCGTATCTAAGAAACCAGAAAGAAACGTTTATTTTTGCAACATGGTATGCTGTAGCTGAGATGACGTCTCTAAGTGGGTGGCAGGGTTCTTATAAACAGTGCTTTCCACAAGCGCAGGCTGACGCTCAAATAGCCGACTACTCAACTAAGTCCAGCCAGCTACTGGTCAGGATTCCGCACATGACGCATGATGTTTACGCGCTCTGTGGCGACCAAAATGCAGCGTCAACGTTCAGGTTTCCCCACCATAGTTCCCATAAAGCTACTTCGTGTGAGTCCTGCTGTAACCTGCTGTTTTGTCCTCCAGAATTCTGAGGAGTATCCATGGTGAAATTATCTCCAACTCGTTGGTTTCACTTTCAATCTTCGCTGTTCTGTTGCAGTGTAAATTTAATATCAACCCATCCATCTGCCCGTCTTGAAGCCAACGGTAACGCGGGGCCCTATGCCCCCGTACACATTACTCGTATATTTTTGCATGCTTCGTATTATAAGGTGACGAAGCGTCCTCTTTACCCGGTAGGGCTGGACGATTATGGAAAAAATTATAATCACGATTATTTTGACTGATATTGAAATCACGATTAATATACACGATTATTCATTGGTTTTATAAAAAGGGTTTATTGAACCACCAAAACTCAAACTCAAATATAACTAAAAAAAAAAAAAAAAAACGGAAATAAATTAGAAACAAGTAAAGGAGTAAAATAAGAACATTATTTAAGATAATAATAGCAATAAAAATTAATACTCAGTCTACATGCATACCTGTTCTATACTCCCTGCAGTTTGCTTCCTATAACTCCTCCAGCCTGTTCACTTCAGGATTAATCGATTACAGTGTTTTTATGATTGTGAAAAGGCAAAATTGAAATCACGATTAAAATTCGATTAATTGTCCAGCCCTATTACCCGGACATGTACTTCCTTTGAGAGTTAGAAAATGTGCCGTGTTTTTCAAAATCAAGGAGCTGCAGCGCAGAGAAGCCGGAGTTACCTGGTGATCACGTCACCTGTTAGCGGCTGCACTGGACGGCGAGACAACGGGATTGCACTATAGCCTGTGTTGATACGAAATAATAAGTTTGTGACAAACTCTCGGAACGGAAGGTTTTCCCATTAAGGTTGCGAAGCTATGCAGACTTTCCTGGACTTTCCTTGTCTGGTGTTTCTATGTTTACTACATTGTTACGTTCTGAAGAGAAAAACACCAACAGAAAGACACTTGGTCGAATTTGATCTTCTCCACCCCACAAAAAGTGGACTGAATGCCACAGTATTTTTTCACTTGGCCCTGAACTTTGTGATCTTTGGTCCCCTAAAACTGCAAAATATTGTCTTACGTAGACAACATAACATGTCCTCAAAATAATTCATACCCTACAATTAAAGTAGCTGCCAGTGAAATAAGTTGAAATTGACAAAAGTAATAATAAATAAAAATTCTATGACAATCATGACACTGATTCTGTTGGTTCAACAGATATATTAAAAACAAACAAAAAATAAAACAAGCAAACAAGCATGATGGGGCTCCTTAACTAAAATTTTATTGAGCAACACTTTAAGGCAGCGGTCCCCAATTAGCGGCCCGCGGGCCACATCCAGCCTGCGAGAGCAGAATGTCCGGCCCGCGCAGACCCAGTGAGATAATATAATAAACTTCAAAAAGGTGAAATAAAGCATGTTTGGTTCTATTTCAGTGTTTCCTACCATTACATAGGCAGGGCGCCCCCCTCCCCTACCAGGCCGGTTTAGCTGGTGAACATGACAGCATCATAGCTGCAGGTGTGTGTTCCTCAGAGTTTCTCCGCTACCCCCCCCCCCCCTTGGCGTCCTCACATTAGGCTCCAGCACTGCAGACAGAGCTCGCCAGACAACACATTAACCACTTCAGGATCAGACACTAATATCCGAGTTTTTAAACTCTACCAGGGAACAAGGATGTTGTCAGGCTGTTTGAGAGGAACTGGAGCCCCTGAAACATTCTGAACCCCCCGAAAATATCGTAGATTTAATTAATTTAATCATTGGCTTTGTAACGAAGCCCACGTGTATTTTTAATAGCTTTATCCTTGTTGGGCTGATGATGATCGCGCTATTTCCCAGCTCTCTTGAACGCAGCACAGCTGTGAACTGCACCTTAGGTTTCGTTTCTCCTGTTAGTGGCCGGCGGCTGGTTTAAATGGTCTTCTCCGGTGTAAGAACCAACAGCAGTTTATGGAGGTCTACAGGTCTGTTTTAGTTTAATCAGAGAGATGGAGGAGGAAGCAGTCGCTCCTCGAGGAGCAGCCGGAGTTTCTCCTCCTGCACGTGGAGAATGCACATTGCGTTAGGAGGTTAAAATGGATCAGCTGTAGGCGTTTATTCCAGCATGTTATCTGAGATGTGAAC
This sequence comes from Atherinomorus stipes, assembly GCA_023101725.1. Classification (NCBI taxonomy): domain Eukaryota; kingdom Metazoa; phylum Chordata; class Actinopteri; order Atheriniformes; family Atherinidae; genus Atherinomorus; species Atherinomorus stipes. The sequence goes on along the minus strand of JALJCO010007047.1, from coordinate 16,262 downwards.
TTTAAGGATATTTAACACGACTCCACTGCATGAACCGGTTTCATTAGGATTTGAAACAAAAATTAACCTTTTTTTGTCATCAGTGGGTTTTTAATCACCACGTTTCAGTCATTTTTTGATGATTATTCTGTGATGAAGTTCAGAAATGTAACGTGCCTTCACAGCATTCAGCTGCCACATGATGATTAATATGATTAATATATCATGTGCCATATAAACACTGATGCTGTTGTGGGGGGTCTGTTACAGAGTTCATGAACACATCATGAAGCAGAGCTGATTTTAAGGTTGTCAGAGCAGTCTTACCTGGATGGAAGATAAAAGTATTAAAGTAGCCTATTATACTATTACATAATATACATTTTGCATTGTATTAATCATACAATACATGTAATATCATACTTATTACAAAGCCATATCACAGGAGTTACCGCTGGTATTAACCCCCCCCCCCCAAAAAAAGGGAAGTTGGCCCTCGCTGCCAAGGCGAGTGCATTTTTTGGCCCTCAGTGCAAATTAAAGGTTGAATATGGAACATTTTTTATTAAAAGCTATATTTTTTCAAAAATAATACCTCCACAGGTCGTTTGGGGGGTGTACAGAATGAAAGTACAACATTACCCAGAAAAATTATATTTAGCCTAAAATTAATTATAAAATAAATTTTGACGGGTTCGATAATGGCATTTTATTTACGTCTATAAGCAAATACAAGCCGCCATTGCAGGTTGCCAAATACGATCTCTGTGTGGAAACAATATTTCGGTCATAGTCAGGCTTGTACAGGGGAAAACCGTAGAGACGACGAGTGAAGCAGCTGCTTCAGAGCCCTGGAGATATTGTTATCTGTTTCTGAGGAGGAGCAACCTGAGAAGAGCAAAACCTGGAGTAAATTTAGGTGAAGACTTCACTAAATGGACCCACATAAACGTTTTCCACGGAGAAAAACACGGAAATGGCGACTTTTCTCCTGGATCGGTGAGCTAACTTGTTTGCTAACATGGCTAACGTTAGCCGTCAGTTATAAACTCCTCTGCGTTACTTGTTGGACATGCTGCAGACTGTTGGTCACTTGCGTATCGGCAGTGAGCCTGGCATCCCAGCAGCTGGAGTTGTTTTTCTGCCGTTGCAACTACAACCTAGACACACGTGATGTCGCTGTTCTGTCCGTGTTCCTATTCAACCTTTAATTGAGTACCCCTGCTTTAAGGAAATCACTGCAATCAGGAGTTTTCTGTAAAGTTTAAAAATACTTTTGCACCTGTTGACAGGTGTATTTGGTCCACTGTTCATGGGAAAGGTGCTCTAATGTGTCTGGGATGACTTTGTTTGTTAGTTTTTTTTATTATTATTATTATTATTTTTAACTACAATTCAAAAGTAATATTTTATTTAATTGAATTATAATTTTGTAAATTTTTATTTATCATTAGTTTCTTTAGTTTCTTGTTATTTGAATTACTATTGTGACTTTAGGCTTTTCTGCAATGGGCTCTACACACAGCTCCACCACTTCCTGAACTTAAGGTAGCTTCTTTGTTTCCTGTCTTTCATGACTGGATGAGCTAATTAACCCAGGTGTGCCTGATCTCAGTAACTGGCCAAACACACCTGGGTTAATCAGTTCGTCCAGTAATGAGAGACAGGAACCAAAGGAGCTACCTTAAGTTCAGTAAGTAGTGGAGTCTTGCATAGAGCGCATTGAAGGGTATGAATAATTTTGAGGATGACTGTGTGTGTATGTGTATATACATATATATATATATGTGTGTGTAAAACTTAGATGTTATAGCTAGTTACTCAGTGTGTCTGTGGAAAGCCTTGTTATAAGATGACATGTCAGGACTAAACAACCATATTTTCCAAGTTTTCCAACACTCTGTGGGAGAAACTAATAACTATGAAACACAGCTTTATATTTAATTAACTTTTTACCCCAAAAGCTGTGGCTATAAAAGTGAAAGGCAGCACTATCTGGGGATAAATAGAATAATACAAGACGCGCTGGGGTGTCCGATCTGGGGATGTAATGCATGAACTGTGCTGGATCTAATATTCAAGAGGGCAATAAAAGTTGTTTGAGTAGACAAAAGGATGACAAGCTTAAAGGGGAAGTTCAGGATTTTTGACATAGGGCCTCATTTTCAGTGAGCCAGAATGCTACTTATCACTGAAGACGGTTTCAACATATTTCATTCATTATTCTAGTTCCAGTGGGTCGCTGATGCTAATGCTAGTGCAAGTCAATAGGAATCTGCTAGCCTGTCATTAATAACAATCTGATCCACTCCACAGAACACCCGAGGCAAATCATTTATAACTTCAGACTATCTGTGTAAATGCCGTGTTAATAGAATACGCACCTAAGCTCCGGTAGAGGGAAGGATGGAGGGAGGATCAGAGGGAGACGTTTCAGCCTTATGTTTCTGTAAAATGTAAATGTAAAGGCTTATTTAGCTAGTAAATAATAATTTTGCCTCAAAAACTCTTTTCTCAGTGTTGTATTTGTTGTTTCACAGAAGTAAACAGCTGTTCAGATGATGAAGGTGTTACTAAAGTAAAAAAATATTGGCATCAAAGTAGGGCTGTGTTAAACGATTATTTTTTAAACGATTAATCTATCGATTATTTTTTCGATGCATCGATTAATCTAACGATTCACTTTTTTAGCTCGATTCGACTCGATTCGATTCGATTATCGATTATCTCCTCATAAATTGACAGACAGCAATTTATATATGCTGATAAAGATATCTAAAATGTAAAAAAGAGCATGAATAAAAAGGCAGTGGGAGCCAGCAGCCTGTCATGGACTTTTTCATGAACCAACAGAATGTAAAATTTATGTTGAAAACACAGCGGACTGAAAAACAGGCTTTTAATTCTTTCATTTACATGAAAATAATAATAAAAAAGTCATTATTGAAATAATATGATCATGTAAACTTGGAGGATTTAAGCTAAGACAGATATTAGTTTCCAACAAAAGATAATGAAGATAAGTAAACATTCAGAGTTGAACATTATATTGAACATGGGTCTAGCTTCCAGAAAAAGTGCATCTTCATCTTTATTCTGTTAATGCTTAATACGGGTGCCAATCACTTGGAAATGAAATTAAAAATGCTTTATTTATCCCAGAAGTGACTACACAATACTATTACCAACAGATGAAACACGAACATGAGGTTGAGAACGTGACTTTAATTATATTCAGTCAGAGACGAGACAGCTCCTGACATCAGCTGCAGTTCCACCCACGGCCAGCAGATGGAGCTCGTGCTTCATGCTGACCGTTTCAAACAGGCCTGACGTGTCTGAAGACATGGCGTCCATCTCACGGAAGTGTCTCATGTCTCATTAGGCTTCGGATTCGCCATCCCTAATATATAGTTATACCTTCGATAAACGAGTGTGGGCCTTCACTGCCTTACACTTTGGAAACTTGGAAGAGCCACTCGCGGAGATCGCGCCGCCATCTTTGTTTTAGTCTGAAGTCGCATGGCGCCGCCATCTTTGTTTTGGTCTGACGACGCATCGGTACGCATATTTTGCGTCGACGTAACTGATTACGTCGACGAATCGTCCCAGCCCTACATCAAAGACACTTTTCCACTTGAAGCGGACCTCAGCATTCAGAGCTAGTTTTCTCAACTTTTTGGTCAGAAACAGGCATTTTCGCTGCAACAAACCTTTGTTTTACTGCGAATTACTAAAGAATGAAATAAGCTAGAAACAAATGTTTTAACATTTGCTGGAACACAATGGAACTACTTTTCTGATAAAAGAAGAGAGTCTGAGCTTTCCTTTGGTACATTCAGTGTTTGCATAGGCATAGTACACAATATTCTGTGGATCTCCCAATATCAGTGAAAATGCTTAAAAATCCTGCCAACATGGAGCGCTCTGTTTGCAAAAGGTCTGGCAGTCAATGAGTTAAACATTATTTTTTAATTGTGGTTGAAAATAATAATAATGAAAAAAAAAAACAAAAACAAAAGTCTCCGAGACACGTTAGAGCACGTTTCCCATGATCTGTGGACCAACATTCCTGTAAACAGGTACAGAAAACACCTGACTGCAGTGATTGTCTCAAAGTGGGGCTCAACAACATTTTAGCTTTGGAGCATCATTTGTTACCACAAAACACAATTTGTGTGAAAATCTAGGTCAGGATTTTCACAGAATTAGTAGTTTTGTCAATTTCAACTTATTTCACTGAGAACTGATTTTTTTTTTTTGTCTTTAATTGGAAGGTATGAATAATTTTGAGGATGACTGAATAAATAAGTGTAATATAAGTCTCATATAAGTCTCTATAAGTTTTATTTAAAATATGAAAGAGATTATTCATAAAGTACTGTGCTGACAGTATTACAATCAACGGGAGTTTATGTTACATGTGACGTTCCAGGCGGAAGACGCGCTGAAGCTCCACACTGAGCGTCTCCACTGTTGCTTAGCAACGTATTAAACACTTCACATTCTGACAAACTAACTGTTGTGTGGACAAACGTTGGAGGTGTTTCTTCCCTTTGACATGACCAAAGTTCTGCGTGTGTAACAAGCTCTCGCAACATATTTTTTGTAAAATACAACCAACAAAGCAGAAGACAGGAGAGCTTCACTTACCCTTGGTTATTTTTGACATCCAACAGTGTAAAGAAGGGTTATTTAAAAGCAGATTGATGTTTCACAGCCATCACTAAACAGAAGGAAGCAAAAGACAAACAGCATCGTTGCTTCACTCGACTGTGTCCACAAACTTATTTCCTAGAGCTGTGATTGATTCCAACCAGAGAACGCCTGACTTTCCTCTTCCTTTTTGGGAAAATGTCTGCCACATAAAGAAGAGTTAGAGAAGTGCAGCAGCCGCTCTGATGGCGGCTTCATGTTTTTCTTTTAAAGCCATAACTTCCCTCAGTGCAGCTGCTTAACCACACGCCAACCAGACCACAGAGCTTCAGTGAGAAAAACAGCAAAAGCTCTCAGATGTCGGAGCGATTTCTCAGTTCAAAACCTTAGTTGTTTTATTTATTTACAGTTAAAACTGATGAGCAGAAATTAAAAACTACATTTTAATTCAGAAATGTGTCCAAATTTATTTAGAAAGCTGACACGTCATTTCGTGTTGCTCCTTCACTTCGTGTTATTAGATAATTAGGTAAACATCACGTGGAATGATTCTTTAAAGACGTGTCACTACATGATGATAAATGTCACTCTGGAACTACTTTTTACAGACGTGTTACTACACAATCGGAAACATCACCCTGGAACTACTTTTTACAGATGTGTCACTACATGATGGTAAACGTCGCCCTGGAACTGCTTTTTACAGATGTGCTAACACAAAATGGTAAACATGACCGTGGAACAACTTTTTACATACGTGACAGTACACGATGGTAAACATCACACTGGAACTACTTTTTACACACGTGTTGCTACACAATAGTAAACATCACCCTGGAAGTACGTTTTACAGACGTGGTACTACACCATGGTACACATCACCCTGGAACTAGTTTTACAGACGAGTGGCTACAGGATGGTACACATCGCCCTGTAACTACGTTTTACAAACCCGTTGCTACACTATGGTAAACATCACCCTGGAACTTCTTTTTATAGACGTGTTCCTCTACGATGATAAATATTGCCCTGGAACTACTTTCTACAGACGTGTGTCTATAAGATGGTAAATATCACCCTGGAACTTTTTTTTTACAGACGTGTTATTACAAGGTGGTATATATCACCCTGGAACTACTTTCCACAGATGTGATGCTATCCAACGGTAAACATCACCCTGGAACTACTTTCTACAGATGTGTTGCTACTTGATTGTAAACATCACCCCAGAACTACTTTCTACAGACATCTTTCTGCCGTCAAATTACATCACCATCTGATTTGTTGTTTCTGTTCTTCTTGGAATAAAATAATTTGACTGGATTTGGAAATGATTGCATTCTATGTTATTTTTTATCTTTAAGCATTTAAATCCTGACTCATGATGCTTGTCCTCAGGAAATGAAATGAAAAATTAAATGAAAAATATTCATCCCAGAAGGAAATTCAGCATTGCAAAAGCTCACTTTTTTTTTCTTTTTAAAAAAAAAAAAAAAAAACAAGATAATATTTTATGAAATTATAATACAACAAAAATCAGTCAGTCAGTCTTGTTCTTTAGGGTGATGGTTGCAGGCAGGAATGAATTTCTGTATCTCTCCGTCCTACAGTGAACCTGACGCAGCCTCCCACTGAACACACTCTGTTGATTCTTCACCGTGTTGTGGAGAGGATGGGAAGAGTCCTCCATTATCTTCATCAGCTTGTGCAGCATTCTTTTTTGAACGATCAGCTCCAGCGGCTCCAGTGTTCTCCCCAGCACAGAACCAGCTTTCTTGATCAGCTTGTTTAGTTTCTTCAAGTCTCTGGTTCTGATGCTGCTTCCCCAGCAGATGCTGCAAAGCTAATTGCACTTTCCACAACAGACTTGTAGAAGATCTGCAACATCTTGGTGCAGACGTTGAATGATCTCAGCTTCCTTAAGAAGAAGAGTCTGCTCTGACCTTTCTTGTAGATGTAGTCACTGTTGCATTTCCAATCGAGTCTGTTGTCCAGCTGAACTCCAGGTATTTGTAGTTCTCTACCACCTCCACCTCCTCTTCCAGGATGTAGACAGGACTATGCTGCTTATTCTTGCTCCTCCTGAAGTCAACAATCATCTCTTTAGTCTTGCTGGTATTTAAGATGAGCTGATTGTTACTGCACCATTTCACAAACTGACTGACCAGTTCCCTGTACTCAGCTTCTTGTCCATCACTGATACACCCCACAACTGCAGAGTCATCAGAGTATTTCTGCAGATGACAGGACTAAGAGTTGTACTGGAAGTCTGAGGTGTACAGTGTGAAGAGGAATGGTGAGAGTACAGTTCCTTGTGGTGCTCCAGTGCTGCTGATCACCATCTCAGACACACAACCTTTCAGTCTCACAAACTGTGGTCTGTTTGTTAGGTAGTTGTAAATCCAGGTGGTTGTGGAGGATCCACCTGGAAGTTATGGAGCTTCTGACATTGCAAAGCAGCTGAATAGTATTAAATGCACTTGAAAAATCAAAGAACATGACCCTCAAAGTGCTGCCTGACTGGTCCAGATGAGAGTGGGCTCTCTGAAGCAGGAAGATGATGGCGTCTTCAACCACAAGCCCATTACGATATGTGAACTGTAATGGGTCCTGAAAGGCATTCACTTGCTTGTTGAGGTGAGCCAGTAAGAGTCTCTCCAGGACTTTCATGATGTGAGATGTCAGGGCAACTGGTCTGTAGTCATCTGGTTCTGGTCCTGGTTCTGGTCTGTAGTCATTTGGTTCAGCTGGTTGGGGTTTTTAGGGACAGGAACAAGACAGGATGTTTTCCACAGCACAGGAACTCTGTTCTGTCTCAGGCTGGTGTTAAAAAGGTGCTGGAGAACCGGACATAGTTGTTCTGAGCAGGTCTTGAGAACTCTGGGACTGACACCATCTGGACCTGCAGCCTTGTTCCGGTTCAGTTTCTCTAGTTGTTTCTTCACCTGGTTACAGGAACCAGTCAGGCTGGAGGTGGAGACAGAGGAGGTCTCAGGATGTCCTGATGTGGAGACAGAGGAGGTCTCAGGATGTCCTGATGTGGAGACAGAGGAGGTCTCAGGATGTCCTGATGTGGAGGGAGAGGAGGTCTCAGGATGTCCTGATGTGGGGGGAGAGGAGGCTGTGTTCAGGTCCATGACTGAGGTGCAGGGTGACAGAGTGGGGGTGGGACAGGAAAGCTGTGGGCTCATGGAGGGTGTGTGGAATGTTGGGTTGTCGGCAGGGGGGGCACTGAACCTATTGAAGAACATGTTCAGTTCGTTAGCTCTGTCCAGACCTCCGTCAGTCTGGTCCCCCTTTAACTTGAAGCCAGTGATCTTCTTCATTCCCGACCACACATCCCTCACGTTGTTCTGCTGGAGCTGCTCTCCAACTTCTTCCTGTCGTCCTCCTTCACTTCTTAGTCTGTGTTTTCAGTTGTTTTTGTGTGGTCTTCAGTAACTCCCTGTCTCCATCCCTGAAAGCTTTCTTTTTGATGTTCAGCAGCTCTTTTAGGTCACTGGTGATCCAGGGTTTGTTATTGGGGAAGCACCTCACTGTTCTTGTTGGAACGATGTTGTCCACACAGAAGTTTATGTAATCTGTCACACACTCAGTCATGGTGTTGATGTCATCTCCATGAGGTTCACAGAGGACATTCCAGTCTGTGGCCTCAAAGCACCCTCTCAGAGCATCTTCAGCCTCAGTAGACCAGGTTTTAATCGTCCTCCTAATGACTGGTTGCTGCTGAACGATGGGCTTGTAGGTGGAGGTGAGAAGAACCAGATTATGATCTGATCTTCCTAAAGGAGGCAGGGCAGAGGAGCTGTATGCATTCTTTGTATTTGCATAAAATAAGTCTAACATCTTATTTTCTCTGGTGGAGCAGCTGACAAACTGCTGGAAAGTTGGTAACGTAGCATAAAGAGAGACATTGTTGAAGTCTCCACAGATCGCCACGAATGAGTTTGGATGCTGTGTTTGTAGTTTAGCCATGACGGAGCTGATGACATCACAGGCTGTCTCTGGTGCGGTACCTGGTATTATATAAACCGCTACCAGAATAACAGGCAAACTCTCTGGGTAAATAATATGGACGGAAACTCACAGCTAACAGTTCAATGTCTCTTGTGCAGATCTTCTCCTTGACAGTGACGTGTCCTGGATGGCACCAACGCTGATTGACCAGCACTGCAATTCAGCCTCCCTTCCGCTTCCCCGCTGAGCTGTTTATTTCGGTCTGCACGGACCGTCTTGAAGCCGTGTACAGACGCATTACAGTCCGGGATGTGTTCATGCAGCCATGTCTGGGTGAAACACATGATACTGCATTCTCTGTAACTTTTCTGAGACCTTGTTAGCACTTCAAACTCGTCCATCTTGTTAGCTAGCGATCTCACATTACCCATCACAACAGTTGGAAGAAAGCGGTTTAAATCTCCACCGCTTTCCTCTCTGCCTTACCCCTGCCCTGCATCCTGTCTTTCTCCTTAACTCCACTGGGATTTGACGTGTTATTTCGCTGAAAATCTTGATTTAGGAGAGTTTTTACAGTTGATTCCAGTGGTAAACAATTTTTCCATTGCTATGGATACACATCATAACAAGTAGTGAAAAAAGCCAAATATATGAGGAAAAATCTCCTGAATTTCACAGCCTTCAAATCGGCATAAAAAAATCCTCCAAGAAAAACCTAATCTGACAAGTAATGTCAATAAAAAAAGACATCTATATTTGAAAAAAACACAAAAGTTAAGGGAGAGCTGGTACAAACTGCAGCCACCTAGCAGCGCATTCCAGAACTTTTTTTTTTTTTTTTTTTTGGTCATCCCTTTGTGATGGGAACCCCCTGGAACGGTATTCATAGATTCATGAACACTCTTTATCCCAGACAACCTTGTCCCACCACAGCCATTAAAGTGTTTCTGAAGGGCATGTTTAATAGATTAGTCTGGTGTCAAAATGTTTTAGAAGGATGTCAACGTGATGATTTCCCTCCGCTGGCAGTCTGATGGTGTCAGGAGCTGCTTCCAGGATCATAATTACCCCTGGCCTGCATCTCTGACCTCCCAATCATCTCCAAATTGTCTTGAACAATCAGTTTGACTGGCAGATCCATTAAGTGCTCTCCAGATGTCAGAAATATGAAGAGTTCATTATCTGAGAGGAAATATGAGGATTCTTAAGTAATCTTCACATTTCCAGGAAGGTTATCATCTGCACAAAGAAAATGCTGACTGGGGTGAAGAAGAAAAGCTCTGCAGTCAAAGTCATATGATGCAGCGTTAACTTTCACACAAATGCAGCTGCAGCAAGTTTAGATGTTTCCCTGCCCACATGTCTATAAAGATTTTCTATCTTTTGCTGAGAATTTGACGTTTTGTGGAAGCGTTCTCTGTCAAAAATAGAGCACACCCTCCAAGCCCAGTTCAGACGCTCTAAAACTCCTCAGATCACAGAAAACTACTTTTTTTTTCCATCAGGCTACAGACTATTGCAGCATTCAGTTGTTAACCAGACAACACGTCTGTCTTAAGAGCACCAGCAGTAAAGTGTCACGCATGTTTTTTTCCTGCAAGTCAAATGAAACTTGGCAGTTTCCCACCGGTTCCTAAATCATCGACCGGGATGAGCCGCTTGCACGCATGCAGCTCGGGAGTGTGACTAAGGAGTGCGATGGCAGGACACCGAGAACAGTGAAAGGACAGGAGGAGGATCCTGGTCGTGATCGGTAGGCCAGATGCATGGAGGACATCCATCGGGGCAGAGCGCGTGGACAGGTGAGAGGTGGACGCGTCGCAGGACATGATGAGACCCCCGCAGCTCCGCAGCGCGGTTTTAGGTGTTTTTATTTGCTGGGACTTGTGATGGTAAATCAGTGGCGGTCCTGCCCTGACCAGCTCCAGCTTGGAGTGTTGAGTCCCGGCCGGTCATTCACGCAGGTCGCTCCGTCTTCCGAGCACGGAGGGGAGGACCGGTGTCAGTAGATTATGGAAGCTGCTCTGACCACCAACAGAATGCCGCATGTGTGAAGAAATAAACCAATAAAGACATAATCAATGAATACTCTGTCTCTTCATTAGCTCTCATAAGCTTAGATTTCAATCCAGCCTTACAATTGAGACCTGATATAACGGTGGATCCTGTGAAGCTGTGAAAGCAATCAGACCTCCTCCTCTTTGACTATGAAGAGCTGGTTTTTCAGCAAGTTGGAGTTTCCAGCGATGCAGCTGAAAATCAGATGTTTCAGTCAACGGGAAAGAGAGGTGTGAATGCTTTCCTTGCTCTCTAAGACGCGCTGGTAGATCATGATTATGTCGGGTTACAACGGCTCATGCTCGGCCATCATAACACCACCATCTCCCCAAGATCTACCCGCTTAAATTCTCCACTGCAGAGCAGCTGACGTGTGGACATGATACTGTCCCTGAAGAAAAATTCTAGTTTTTTTTTTTTTTACATTTTTTATTTTTCACAGTAATTTCACAGAACATGACAGCTCAATGCAGTCATTGAGCTAAGAATTACAAATATACATATGTTCTTTTTTAAATTATATCTGTCTTTAACATAACTAAATCGGTTTGATCATTTGATCTAATGGATTCATCAAACTTACCTACAGGGACACAGTCCAAAAATAATTAAATATATGATTAACGGTAAGACCAGATCAGCATTTCACAAAGAGACAAGTCTTCTCTGATCTAGAAAAAAATACCATTTTGCCCAATATTTATCAGATTTAGTTTTTAAGTGTCTTAAAACAAAAGTCAACCGTTCCATGTCATGAGTTTCTTGTACAATTCCTATCCAGTCTTCAATAGTTGGGCTACAGTCACTCAACCATCTTCTGGTTATTGCCTTTTTACTACATGCCAACAATATTTGTAATAAATACATATCTATCTTTTTAAGTCCAGGTGATAGATTTCCCAAGTAGACTACACTAAAATCAAGATGGTAATTGAAGATCCAGAATTAAGTTGGTTTTGGTTACCACTTCAGTCCAGAAGAGGGACAACTTGGGACAGTCCCAAAATATGTGGAAAAGACCAGCAGATTGATTATTACATTTTCTCCAGCAATCTCCCTGTTCAGAGATGCCAGTTTGTGATTTTTTGGTTTGGGGAGATATAAAGAATCTTATTATGTTTTTCCATATATATTCTCTCCATGTCTCTGAACATGAAGTGTTACAGCGTGTCTTGCATATATTAATCCAGTCGTCCTGTGTCAATTTTATATTTGTTTCATTCTCCCATCTGGACTTAATGTACAGAGTAGAATTTTTTTCCCATCTTGTAAAACCCTGTACAACCTGGAAATTAGTTTTGTATTTGTTTTCCCTTTATAAATATTGACCAAGATTGTGATCAGATTAGTTTAATTTATTTCTGGAGATTTAATATTTTTGTTAAAATGATTCCTTATTTGAAGATATCTAAAAAAGTCTTCTTTTCCTAAGTCATACTTCTCCACTAGTTTCTGAAAAGGTTCCAGGCCGTTTTCCGATGAAATTACACAGTAAGAGGTGATTCCTTTCTCCGTCCATTTTTAAATCTGGGGTCTAATGTCGCTGGAAGAAATTCTGTGTCATAGGCGATTGAGCTTAGTATCCTTGCATTTCGCTCTAGTCCAGGGTCTTTTAGCTGACTGTACCAGATCTTCAGGGGTACTTTAATGCATTTATTAGTTTTATTTAAATATTTTTTCTGGAGGTTTATGTCTCCTAGTATTGAATGGAGAGGGATATCCATATAATTCCGCTCTATTTCTATCCACTTAGCATCATAGTTTGTATCACACCAATGTACCAATGAGCGCAGTTGTGCTGCCTTATAATAATTCTCCAAGCATGGTAACGCTACTCCCCCTTCTTCTTTAGTCAGCTGTAATGTTTGAAACTTAACTCGTGGCCTTTTCTTATTCCAGATAAAGGTTGAAATCAGTCTGTTCCATTCACTGAATTGTTTTAAAGGTACTTCGACAGGTAAGGAATTAAAAAGGAAAAGAAGTCGGGGAAGTATGTTCATCTTTATGTCTGTTCTGTTATGCATATTCATTGAATCAATTCCCAGCGCTTAAATCTGATTTGATTTCAGTTGTGATGGTATTGTAGTTACATTCGTATATTAATGATAAGTCTTGGGGTATTTGTACTCCAAGGTATTTCATTACCTTACCTGTCCAGGGCTGTACGCTTAGCTTTTTCACTAGGAGCACTAGTGCTCCCAAATGAAAAATTTAGAGCACAGAAAAAAATTTAGAGCACTATGAATTTTCTTAAATAGCACATTTAAATATTAATAATAATAATCTTTGCACAGGCAATAGGCCAAATGATGCATTACACCGAGAAACAAACAGTTTTAAATCCAGAGAACGTCCCTGACCTACAGTTTTTTGTCACACTTGGCTGTGTCCATCCAGTGGTCCACAGCAGGACTTGGTCTGGGTGGGGTTGGTCTGGGTCAGGTGGGCTTTAGTATGGATGTTGATTTTTGCATTATGCATTGTTGTTAAAAAGGGCACCAAACCGGTGTTACAGCAAAACCTGTGACCCATGAAAACCTGTGACTGTAGGGAGCGATAACACCTGCTCCCTGATTATTCTTCTGCAGATACTTAACTGTCAGCAGCAGGTAACCTCTTCATTTAATCTTTGTTAAACAGCAATATGGAGAGAAGCTGCCGTGTTGTGACCCCCATATCTGTTCTCATGACTGCAAAGGTTCTCATAAAAACCCAGAGACTCATTATTGGTTTCACCACATGGAAGAAAAGCTGGACGAGCCATGCTAACGATGGAAAAGAGACGTCTAATGGTTTAGATTACAGCTGTAACCAAACATCACCTTCAATCAGAAAATCTCCCAGATGTATTATTATTAATATGATGATGATGGTGATGATGATAATAATCATGATTATTTATTATCATTATTATTTAAAGCCCACAAAGACGCTTGCAAAGCTAAGCTTTGACGTCACCAGTTTGGTTGGTTTGGCTCTGAAGAGGAAACCTCTGACTCCTGATCATGTGTGAACATTTTATAGAGAAAATGAGGAAAATGATCTGAAGACTTGGAGTCTGGTAAACTAGAGGGCCCGCAGAGAAAGCCTGAAGCTGCTCTGAGTGTTTTTAATGTCACCAGCGGAGCTCCACCGGCATCGGTATCTGCGGTATCGGTCCTTACAAACATCGCTGTAATTCATCAACTCCGTTCCTCTTTAAGCCTCTAACCGGCTTCACACCTGGTCCGTGACGTGAGCGCAGCGCAGCAGCGTGCCATGCGCACCGGATCGCGCCCATGTAATCAATGGTTTGAAACATATTGATCACGCTGCGACGCATGAGCGGTCAGTCGTCGCTCCGGCGTGCCGCGCCGCTGCGCTACAGATACGCGCCAGCTCTATTTTTGACGCTCCACGTACCGACACCGCGTTAATATCAGTAGTTCAGATCGAACCAGACAGGAAGTCAGACACAGGTTCAGACAGGAAGTCAGACACAGGTTCAGACAGGAAGTCAGACACAGGTTCAGACAGGAAGTCAGACACAGGTTCAGACAGGAAGTCAGACACAGGTTCAGACAGGAAGTCAGACACAGGTTCAGCGTAAAATATCCGGTAACTTCCTAAACAAAAGCCACCGTGCAGCTTTTAAACTGCTGAACTACCTGAACATGACAGCATCTCCGTGTCCACAAGGTTACAGTGAAATAAAAAACCATGACGCATGAACATGTGGACAAAATGAACCATGTGGATGAGAATCACAGGCGATCTAGCAGCCCTCTCGTGATTCCGTGATGTCACGAATCTAACAACAGCTGGTGCGCTCGCGGTGCGCTGCACGGCCGCACAGTAAACGGTGTAAATGGTCAGCAAACGCCGCTGCGCCGCTCACGTCACGGACCAGGTGTAAAGCCGGGGTTTTAGAAACACCTCAATCGGCAACACTCATAAATCCTTTGCTGCAGTCCGATGATCGGAACAGCTCTGCAGCAGGTTTCTCTGACATGACCGTCAGCTGTTTCTATCCGGGACTCCCCGTAATCAGCGGCAGGTCCCGTTATACCAAACGTGGCACTCTCCCTCATCATCCTGCAGCCTGGATGCGCTGAAGCCGCTCCCACAGGTGCAACCAACCCGCTCTCAACTCAACTCAACTCAACTTTATTTATAGAGCCCTTTAAAAACAACCACAGTTGGAACAAAGTGCTGTACACAACAAGCGGATAGTTAAAAACATTTTGAAAACAACAGAATAATCAATAAAATGAAATAAATAAAACAAGAAATAAATAAGTAAAAGTAATAAAACCAAATAAAATCAGCAACCAAAACAAACCACGATACACTAAAACAGAGAGTCTCATGCTTTGCTGAAAGCCAAAGAATAAAAATGGGTTTTATCTGCTACAAAATGGGGCTGATCCGCACAGATCAGCCCGGCTTCCCTCTAGTCACGCGGCCTACGGACTGGAAAGCATCTGCAACAGGATCTGGATGCTGGACTGGTCTTCAGCTTCACCTTTCATTATGTCCATCTTCTAAATTGTGTTACGGTTGTTAGTTGTTGTGTAGCTGGTGATACCGATGGTTCAATGTGGAGCTGGAGCAACGCGGCGACTTCAAAGGTGCCGCATGGCGGCGTCCTGACCATAAAAACGTCGCTACGTTTTTCTCTTATTTGCTCATATTTTTCATGTATTTTTCTACTGGCAAATTAACAAATTTAGTTTGGTTGGCAGTTTCATTTCCACTTTAAATCAATCCTGACTTATTTAGGAGCAAAGTGTAAATTAGAGGGATGAAATCTATACTCGCACACGTGCTCCCCTTTTTTTTTCTGGTACTCGCACCAATATATTTTTAGGCGCATATGCGAGTAAAACGCTCGCACTGTACAGCCCTGCTGTCCAGGTAAATTTGCTTTGCTTTTGGATGTTTTCTGAGGGCAATAGTTAAAAGTAAGTACCTGGGTTTTGGGCAAGTTTAATTTGTAGTTAGAGTAATAGCCAAATTCCTTCAATATTGATAATAGTTTTGGGAAACTGGTATTGGGATCTGGAAATTGTCAAGATGATATCATCAGCATACAAACTCAATTTGTGCTCTGTGTCTCCAATTTTAATACCTGATATGCATCTTTCCTCCCTAATTGCCTGGGCTAGTGGTTCAATATATAATGCAAAAAGGGTGGGCTTAGAGGGCATCCCTGTCTGCACCCCCTCTTTCAAGAGTTATTTGTTCAGAAATACTGCCATTTATTTTAAGTACTGCAGTTGGGATGTGATATAAAGATTTCAATTACTTAATTGTACGATAGTCAAAGCCAAATCGGTCTAGTACTAAATATAAATAGTCCCAGCGCACCGAATCAAAGGCCTTTTCTGCATCGAGGCCCAAAACCAAATATTCCTCTGGAAAGTTCTGCATGTAGTCTACTAGGTGAAGAACTTTTCCTGACATTATCTGATGTTTGTCTGTTTTTATAAAGCCTGTTTGATCTGTATCTACTAGGTCTGGAATTATATTTTGAGTCGTTTTGCTAGTATCGATGTAAAACAATCTGTAATCTATATTCATTTTCGATATTGGTCTGTATGAACTGCATTCCTTTTTCCATCTTTCCCAGA
>JALJCO010007046.1:0-221741 GCA_023101725.1 Atherinomorus stipes | reverse complement strand
TACGAGCCTCCTATTGGATAATTACTGCATGGGCAATTATCTTTCAGCTGGCAACAAGTTATTTAACCCCAACTGGTGCAATGACTTGCTTCTCATTTCCTAAACAACCATGTGGAAAGACACATCCGTGGTCGTGGAAAAGATGTTAGTCTGTCTGAGAAGGGTCAAATCATTGGCATCAAGAGGTGAAAACATCTAAGGAGATGCAGAAACTACTAAAACTGGGTTTAGAACAGTCCAACGCATTATGAAAAACTGGAAGGATAGTGGACCATCTCATCTTCCAGGAAGAAATGTAGCTGGAAAGGCAAGATGAAGTGATGCAGCATGGTACCTAGTGCTACTGTAGCAGGTCTGTAGGAGCAGTGTGATGATCTGGGGTTGCTGCACCAGTTGCTCAGGTCTAGGTTCAGCAACAGTATGAGCTCAGAATATTAGGAATCAGCTGATACCTGAATATAGTGAATGAGCAAATTATTCCATCAATGGATGTTTGTTTCCTGATGGCAAGCCCATATTCCAACATGGCCGTGCCAGAAAGATTTATCGGAGCTCAGATTGTGAAAGATGGTTCAGGGATCATCAGACACTCATTTTCACACATGGATTGGCCCCCACAGAGTCCAGACCTGAACCCCATTGAGAATCTTTGGGATGTGCTGTGGCCAGACTCTACAATCATCATCAAGATCTTGGTGAAAAATTGATGCAACAGGATGCAAATAAATCTGGTGACATTGCAGAAGCTTCTGGAAACACAGCGAATACTGCCGCAATCAAAGCTAAAGGCTCCAACCAAATGTTACATGTTTGACCTTTTTTTTGTTGGCGACTTTTTTGGGCCGGGCAGTGAATCTTATTTACCATCTTAAATTCTTTCAATTAATAGTTAAAATATTTTTCCTTATATTATTTTCTCCAAACTAAAATCTTTCGTAAACTGTCTTTGGAAAAAGTTCTGTCAATCATGTAAATCTGATGTTTATTTCTAACCTTTTTGTCAGAAAATTCTATATAACCAACATGGAGCCGCTGGTCTCTGTCCCCTGGACTGGACCGAGTCCCAGGACCGGGTCCGGGTCAGGGGGACCGTCAGCAGAGCCCTTTTTTCACTGAAGCTGCCGAGTTGCGTTTTATTCTGAAACTGCCTGCGCAGCTCGCTTTTTTCTTTGACAACGCAGACGTAAAAACCCGGCAGTGATTTAACGGGAGCCGTGACCGTCAGTTCCGTCGACCTCACGCTCGTGAGCTTTAACTTTTCCTAATCGTACAGGAGCGCGCGCATAACTGCAAGGTAACGGATATTAAAACGGTCGTTTTAGTGAAATGAAAGTATTACCATTGGCACGTGAGACTGACTGGAACCACATTCACGCGCTAACTGCTTAGCTTTTGTCTATTAGCATGTGTCTGCCGGAGGGAGCGCCTGTTTTAGTGCAACTGCCAACACCGTCGGGCGGTGTTAAAGACTCCATCATATTTAAACCATCTCCATTCAACAGATTTCTTCTGTCCACACATTAGAAAAAAATAAACGTGTCAAATTGATTTTTTATTTTGTTTAAATGAGGCTATAAAACAGTTTTGGCTTAAAAATATATTTTCCTGACTACATTTAACTGGGTCCTGTGTAAAAACTACAACACGTAGACTCGTCAGACCTGGTCTCAAATCCTCTTCAGAGGCTGCAGATTAATTCAAGCACAGCGTCTGATGTGTGGAAGCTTTTGTAGCATTTGTGAAAGTGCAATTTAACTTCATTTTATGTCCTTTTTTTTTTAAGTATACCACTTTAGACCAGGTCCTGATGAAAAACTATAATACTTAGACTCCTTAAATCTGGACTGAAATCCTCTTCAGAGGCTGCAGATTAATTCAAGTACAGTTTCTGATTTGTGAAACCTTGTTTACAGTTTTTACACACCTGGTTAAATGTTGTCATGAAAAAAATGAGTGGAATTACCCTTTTAGCAAACAGGTTGCTAACTTCAGCCTCTGTTGCAGGTAAATAAAAAGAATGAAAGACGAGCAGCGATGACACACTTGATGTGATTTTCTTCAGTGACTCCATGATGCTCTTGATGAAGACTGAGACCAGACCAGATCCTGCCGGGCTGTAGACCTGCACGGTGAGTGGACGGTCCAGTGAACCAGAACACCTGCAGCATGTCCCGGTCTCTGTGATCCGTCATGTTGGAGCTGATTCCAGCACGACTCAGTTATGCGGTCTTTTGCACTGGCTTCCGATTTCTCAGAGGATAGACTTAAAGTAGCCGAGCACGAGATGAAACATTTCAACCGATACAGATAACCGATAGTTTCCCGCTTCTCACGGCCGATACCGATATCAGGATGTGATATTCAGGACTTAGTTTTCCAGCATATACAGTCATCCCTCAAAATTATTCCTACCCTCTAAAGAAAAGGCTAAATTCATAACAGAACGTCAAATAATAATAAATGAAAATGTACAAAATTATAATTTAGGTAAATTAATTATTGTTTTAGAGTTGTAGTTAAAAATAATTGTAAAAAAACAACCAAACTGTCACAGACACATCAGAGCATCTTTCCCATGAACATGGACCAACATACCTGTCAGCAGGTGCAGACGTCTGATTGGACGTTACAGAAAACACCTGATTGCAGTGATTGAATCAAAGTGTTGCTCAACATTTTAGCTTGAAGCTCCATCATGCTTGTTTACTTGTTTTATTTTTTGTGTGTTTGTTTTTTATATTTCTGCTGAACCACAATTCAGAATTGATTTCATGATTTTCATAGAATTTTTATTTATTATTATTTTTGTCAGTTTCAGCTTATTTCACTGACAGATGATTTTTTTCCTTTTTCAGTTGGAGGGGTGTGAATAACTGTACGACTGTATATATATAATTTTATTTATTTATGATGCTTTAGCGCAGGGATAACCAGCTGTGGACATCTGTCCTGCAGCTGTGGACATCTGTCCTGCAGGTGTGGACATCTGTCCTGGAGTATATAATGGAGTTCAGCGGCGACTGAACCAAAAAGGTCCATAAACGTCCACAAAAACTTGTCAATATTCCTCCATACTGCTCGTCCAATGTAATCCAAGTGTCCTGAGTGGGTAGCGTCCAGAATTTACTGGAAACCATCATTTAGTAGATTTTTAGAGCCTAAACAGTAGAACATCGTACTTCCCTGACGGGCGTCCATGCGAGTTCACGACAGTACGGAAGCTGCACCGTTCAGAGCCTACTCTGCAAATAATGCAAGCGTAGAAGAAGAAATTCACTGTTTACGTTGTGCTAAGAGAGAACGAGCTGCAGACAAACACAAGAGGGGTTGATATTGATTTAAAAAGAAAGAAAGAATGAACGTGCGATCTCATCTGCTGCGGCTTCCGTTGTGTCGTGAACTCACATCAGGTTCTGATAAACATAATTATGAAACCAGACGTGTGATCTGAGGAAATTTGACACCACCCAGAACAAAAACAAAATGAAAGACATGGTCATAAACAGAGGTGTGCAAGAATGGAGTAAATGACCAGAAACATGTTCAAGAAAATTGTAAAATCATTTTCAAGAAGTTAGTCAAAAGACATCTGTGCACAGTGGAGATTCATACAGACCACTGGAGGTATATGTATCACTGAAAATAGCTCCTGACTACAGAAATGGCCCTGGGGGGTGAATGGAAGAAGCGGTTCCTGTTAGATTTTTATTTAATTCTGTAAATTGTGTGTTTCAGTGTGAGGGAACATTACGGACTAAAGACACTGCAGGGTTGTATTGTCTGATCAGTAAAAGATGCAGACTGCTATCTGAAGCTGTAGTACTGCACTGCTATCTGAAGCTGTAGTACCGCGCCGCTATCTGAAGCTGTAGTACCGCGCCGCTATCTGAAGCTGTAGTACCGCACCGCTATCTGAAGCTGTAGTACCGCGCCGCTATCTGAAGCTGTAGTACCGCACCGCTATCTGAAGCTGTAGTACTGCACCGCTATCTGAAGCTGTAGTACCGCACCGCTATCTGAAGCTGTAGTACCGCACTGCTATCTGAAGCTGTAGTACTGCACTGCTATCTGAAGCTGTAGTACTGCACTGGTAACTGAAGCTGTAGTACTGCACTGCTATCTGAAGCTGTAGTACTGCACTGGTAACTGAAGCTGTAGTACTGCACTGCTATCTGAAGCTGTAGTACCGCACTGCTATCTGAAGCTGTAGTACCGCACTGCTATCTGAAGCTGTAGTACTGCACTGGTATCTGAAGCTGTAGTACTGCACTGGTATCTGAAGCTGTAGTACCGCACTGCTATCTGAAGCTGTAGTACCGCACTGCTATCTGAAGCTGTAGTACCGCACTGCTATCTGAAGCTGTAGTACTGCACTGGTATCTGAAGCTGTAGTACCGCACTGCTATCTGAAGCTGTAGTACCGCACTGGTATCTGAAGCTGTAGTACCGCACTGCTATCTGAAGCTGTAGTACCGCACTGCTATCTGAAGCTGTAGTACCGCACTGCTATCTGAAGCTGTAGTACCGCACTGCTATCTGAAGCTGTAGTACCGCACTGCTATCTGAAGCTGTAGTACTGCACTGGTATCTGAAGCTGTAGTACTGCACTGCTATCTGAAGCTGTAGTACCGCACTGCTATCTGAAGCTGTAGTACCGCACTGCTATCTGAAGCTGTAGTACTGCACTGGTATCTGAAGCTGTAGTACCGCACTGCTATCTGAAGCTGTAGTACCGCACTGCTATCTGAAGCTGTAGTACCGCACTGCTATCTGAAGCTGTAGTACCGCACTGCTATCTGAAGCTGTAGTACTGCACTGGTATCTGAAGCTGTAGTACTGCACTGCTATCTGAAGCTGTAGTACCGCACTGCTATCTGAAGCTGTAGTACCGCACTGCTATCTGAAGCTGTAGTACCGCACTGCTATCTGAAGCTGTAGTACTGCACTGGTATCTGAAGCTGTAGTATCTGAGGCTGTAGTACCGCACTGCTATCTGAAGCTGTAGTACCGCACTGCTATCTGAAGCTGTAGTACCGCACTGCTATCTGAAGCTGTAGTACCGCGCTGCTATCTGAAGCTGTAGTACCGCGCTGCTATCTGAAGCTGTAGTATCCGCACTGCTATCTGAAGCTGTAGTACCGCACTGCTATCTGAAGCTGTAGTACTGCACTGCTATCTGAAGCTGTAGTACCGCACTGCTATCTGAAGCTGTAGTACTGCACTGCTATCTGAAGCTGTAGTACTGCATACGGTACCACTGCTGACCTGTGAGCTGCTCAGTGTCGTCAGAATACGGTCGTGTTCTTCTTCTGCTTTTCTTTCTCTCTCTTTTTTCAGAACGGCTCTTTTCGTGTGTGTTGGGTTTTATGTCACATTTCGTATTTAAACATAATCATGTTGTGGGGAGGGCAGGATGTGTGGACACGTTCACGCTGCTGCTCGTCTGTCCCACCACGCAGCGGCAGACCGGACTCCAGCCCATCAGGCGAGTCCGGTCTGGACTGGAGGACCTGATGGGACGGGTGGGGTCTGCTGCTGCGTGGTGGGACGGACATCCAGCAGCCACACGTCCCTCTCTGGACTCACTTTGACATCCCTGGTCCATTCTACGATGGAACCCGTCCAGCTCCGTCTTCATTCGTCCTTCGTCCATCAGCTTTGACCGACGCTCCTCTCTTATGTCCACAGCCTCGTCCCACTGGGTGTCCACCATGACCCTCAGGTCGTCTCTGTCTCTGCTCCGGCTCTCCCGGGTCGGCTTCGGACCCGCGGCACCCCCGTGTGCCTGGAGCCGAGCAGGGCCCACCCTCCTCCCCCACGTCTCCCCCTGCAGGTGCTCGTCCTCCGGCCGGGCCAAAGCGCGCTCCTACCTGCAGTACGTGAAGCAGAAGCTCCTCCCCCGTCCCAGCCCCCCCTACGGCCACGTGTGCCAGGTGGGGGACCCGGTCCTGCGCTCGTGCGCGGCTGCCGTCGACCCCGCCGCCATCCCGGGCCCGGAGGTCCAGCGGGTCATCGGCACCATGGTGAAGGTCATGCGGAAGCTGGAGTGCGTGGGGCTGAGCGCGCCTCAGGTGGGGGTGCCGCTCCGGATCCTGGCCCTGGAGTACCCGGAGAGGATGCTGGAGGACAGCCCCCCCGCGGCCAGGGAGGTCCGCGGCCTCTCCGTGCAGCCCCTCAGGGTCTTCATCAACCCCCAGCTGAGGGTCCTGGACGGCCGCACCGTGCTCTTCCAGGAGGCGTGTGAGAGCATCGCCGGCTTCTCCGCCACCGTCCCGCGCTACCTGTCCGTGGAGGTGTCCGGTACGCCCGCTCCACCAGGACCAGAACCAGAACCACAAGTTCCCGTCTCTCAGGTGAAGGAAGTCCAGAACCGGTCTGCTAAAGTCCTTCTGTACCCCTCTGTCTCCAGGTCTGAATGAGAAAGGCGAAGCCGTCACGTGGCAGGCCAGCGGCTGGGCGGCGCGGATCCTCCAGCACGAGATGGACCACCTGGACGGGGTCCTGTATGTGGACCGCATGGACAGCAGAACCTTCATCAACATCAACTGGCAAGCGTACAACGAATAAACACGGATTCCCTCCATGTAAGATCAGACGTGATCCGTGAGGGATGACGGCTTTGGTATCTGCGAACAGCTGGCGTGAGAAGCCGGGAGACCCCGGCCCCCCCCCCTGCAGGAACCAGGAGACCCAGATGGACCGGTTCTGTGTCAGCTCCAGGGTTCATGAATAAAGACGAGTTTGTGGTGAAAACGGGTGAATCACTGAGTCTTGTGGTCTGATGTCAGGACAGGTCCGGACCGTGAGGAGGCAGGACAGGTCCGGACCGTGAGGAGGCAGGACGGGTCCGGACCGTGAGGAGTGAGGAGGCAGGACAGGTCCGGACCGTGAGGAGGCAGGACAGGTCCGGACCGTGAGGAGGCAAGACGGGTCCGGACCGTCAGGAGGCAGGACAGGTCCGGACCGTCAGGAGGCAGGACAGGTCCGGACCGTGAGGAGGCAGGACAGGTCCGGACCGTGAGGAGGCAGGACAGGTCCGGACCGTCAGGAGGCAGGACAGGTCCGGACCGTGAGGAGGCAGGACAGGTCCGGACCGTGAGGAGGCAGGACAGGTCCGGACCGTGAGGAGGCAGGACAGGTCCGGACCGTGAGGAGGCAGGACAGGTCCGGACCGTCAGGAGGCAGGACAGGACAGGTCCGGACCGTGAGGAGGCAGGACAGGTCCGGACCGTCAGGAGGCAGGACGGGTCCGGACCGTGAGGAGGCAGGACAGGTCCGGACCGTGAGGAGGCAGGACGGGTCCGGACCGTGAGGAGGCAGGACGGGTCCGGACCGTGAGGAGGCAGGACGGGTCCGGACCGTGAGGAGGCAGGACAGGTCCGGACCGTGAGGAGTGAGGAGGCAGGACAGGTCCGGACCGTGAGGAGTGAGGAGGCAGGACGGGTCCGGACCGTGAGGAGGCAGGACGGGTCCGGACCGTGAGGAGGCAGGACAGGTCCGGACCGTGAGGAGGGAGGGGAGGCAGGACAGGTCCGGACCGTGAGGAGTGAGGAGGCAGGACAGGTCCGGACCGTGAGGAGGCAGGACGGGTCCGGACCGTGAGGAGGCAGGACAGGTCCGGACCGTGAGGAGGCAGGACGGGTCCGGACCTTGAGGAGGCAGGACAGGTCCGGACCGTGAGGAGTGAGGAGGCAGGACAGGTCCGGACCGTGAGGAGGCAGGACGGGTCCGGACCGTGAGGAGGCAGGACAGGTCCGGACCGTGAGGAGGCAGGACGGGTCCGGACCTTGAGGAGGCAGGACAGGTCCGGACCGTGAGGAGTGAGGAGGCAGGACAGGTCCGGACCGTGAGGAGTGAGGAGGCAGGACAGGTCCGGACCGTGAGGAGGCAGGACGGGTCCGGACCGTGAGGAGGCAGGAAGCTGAAACACTGTAGACAAACCATAGAGCAGGGTCTGGAACGGTTCCTGGGGAGGGCCAGCACTGGGGCTGCCCGATTACGGAAAAACATCATCATCATCATTATTATTTTGGCCAATATTGAAATCACAATTATTCACACGGTTATTTTCTAGTTACACGATGTATTCATTTAGCATTTCTGTCCAAGGTTTCTAACACTGAAAATAAATACAGACTACAAATATGAACCTTACAGCTGTTTTGCATCGTATAAAACACACGAATAAATAAATATACTTTGAATGATAAATTAATGCGAAAAACATAAATGTATCTGAAATAAACGAGGTATCTAGCTGTTCTGCAATGTCTCTATATTTGAAAATAAAATAAAAATACTTATTTATATAAAAATTTCCCAAAATAAACTTTGTTGCGCTTTTAGTGCAACGCTAGAACCTTCCAAATGTAACATTTTTGTCAAACTGCCCGGGATAACCTCAGATTTACTTTTGTAAATTGTGCCAAGAAAAATGGGGGAAAAAACTGTTTTAACTCGATTAAGAGTTTGGAGATTGTTTGACACAAAAACTGAAATCACGATCAAATTTCCATGAATTGCACAGCTCTAACCAGCACTGCTAAAACTCAAATCTTACCAAGTAGATTTTCTCATTTCTAGTCAAAATATCTCATCACACTTAAAATACGACAAAATTACTTGAAGAGAAACATTTCAGTGACACATAGGAACTCATTTTAACCCTCACAGCTCCCTCAGCTTTCTGAAGGGGGGGTGAACGACTTTTTATGTTACTTTTTATCTACTAATGCAAACAGCATAAACTTGGTCCAGGTGTGTATTCTGGTCTGACTCATGATATTCTAGAAGATGGGGGTGTAACTCTTTCTCTAAGGTCTCCAACTAAAATCCTCCTCATTTCCTCCTTAGAGCCAATCCGTGCCACATTGACTTGCATTGAAAAGGACCTTTCTATAATCAAATGTTATTCCAGAATAAATGTTTAGGAGAACATTTTTCTCCTCACACACTTGCTCTACACTTCAATGATGTAGTTTGAACTGTTTTCCATGACATCAGACCATTTACTCAGAAGGAGCCCCGCTTTTTATCTTAGTGATGAAACCAGAGACTTCAATGTTATTTCAGAACAATCTTTGTTCTTCTTTCATGTGAGGTTATTTGAGCGTGAAAGGGTCTCACATTTGTCATTTTGGTGTTTGTTTGTTTTTTCCAGCATTACGATCAGTCTGATCACATGCTAATTATTTAGCTCAGTCTTTTGCAGGGAATTTAGTTCCCTCTCTGTAATGCTGCCATTCCAGTTCAAACTGGAATTTTTACCACATTTTTTTGCATTTTATCTTGAAACAACTTCTCATTGATTTTTTAGTATTGATGGTTCGGCCAGAAGTCAGTGATGACAGCCATGAAAAAAAAATGCAACTTTTAATCTTTAGATAATATTTACAGGCCATTGGCCAGTCTGTGCTCTTTAGAAGCTGAACGTAACTTTTTAAAAAAAACACTGTAACATAAAAAGTAAAGATGCATCAAACAACATTTTATACCTTTTTTAAATACTCCAGGGCTCTGATAATCCTGCACAATAAAAGAGCATTAATCACATTTATTTTAACCCATTTTTCAATTTTTGGAAGTTGGAGCACCATGTATGCAAAGTGGAATTTAAAGGGTTAAAATTTTAAAACTCATTGCCTTTTTGCTATTGATGGTTAAACCAGAAGTCTGTGTCGACAGCTGTGAAAGAAAATGGCAACTTTTCATTTTAACATCATATTTACAGGCCGTTAACTGGCATTGGCCAGAATGTGGCCTTAAGAAGCTGAACGTAACTTCTTCTTAGGCAGCTGTGAGGGTTTAGGCGATTATTTCAAGAAATCTTATCAAGAATATTTTGAGGGGTTTACTGGCAGAATGTTTTTGCTTATTACAAGCAAAATCACCTTGCCCACTCTTAAAATAAGTGAAAAAAATAAAAAGATTCTCAGTTTTTCTAATAAAAATCTCGTCGTGTCTGACAGCCTCCGTGTGACGGCGGGATGTAGACAGATATTAGTTACTTCGGTTAACCAGGTCCAGTTTTAATATCAGTTCCAGTTCTCAACTGTTTTAGTTTCTTTTTTAATGCAGTTAATCTTTTTCTTACTAAATCAATAAAAAAACAAAAGGTTTTGAATTTCTGGGATCATTTAAATGTTTCTCGTAATGCATCATGTTGGTGTTAAATTGAATTCATAAAGGTCATAAAACTTGGCGTCAGCTGCTGCAGAATGGCAGCGCCCGGAGCGACCCAACGAAGCCGGAGCGTAGTAAACACAGGAAACGAGCGGCCAGTTGACCCTTTTTACTCCAGACTGTGCGTAAATGACAAACAGTAAAAAACAAACAGCTGTTGTGCTTCACATCAGGTTACAGTGAGCCGTGCACACGCGTGATCGGCTGTTACGTGACCTTTCCATGAGCGTGACCATGGTGAACATGTGGCGACATGCAGAGCTACGACAGATACCACCGGTTCTGTCAGCAACGTGTCCATCTGCAGGTTTAAGGCACGGGGACGCGTCACGTGCGCGTCACACGGACGGCGTCACGTGCGCGTCACACGGACGAGGACTGGTCGAACGTTTGGCCGCACGCGCACACGATGGGGTTTTTGTACCAGCAGTTGCTGCAGTACTCGGCCCCGCAGTACCTGCAGAGGACCAGCGGGCTCCTGGAGCACACCCTCCCGCAGGAGCACACCCCCAGCCGGCCCACGTCGTGGCTGGCCTGGCACGCCCTCCACTCCCTGCAGGAGGCGGAGTGGAAGGCCCGGCACCGGCGGCACAGGCCCTGGGGGGCCGGTCTGGACAGGTCGCAGCAGTGGTGGAAGACGATGGGATGCCGGGGGGAGGCGGTTACTGCAGCTGCTGCCGTCCCTCCGCTGGACGGGGGCGCCTGGTTTATGTCCTGCACCAGGCTGACCGGGGACGCCGGGGTCGGGGACACCAGGCCGATCGGGGACACCTGGTGATGCTTGGCTTCGCAGTCGGCCAGGGAGGGGCAGGCGATGTCGTGCAGGGCGTTGCATTCGCGGCAGCGTTTGACACACAGAGGAGACCGGAGACATTTGCAGGACCGGCTGGCTTCAGGATCCGCCTGACCGAGTCCTGGGACTGGTACCTGCAGGGAACCGGTCTCTTCAGACCGGGCGGGGGACCCAGTGGCGGTGGACTCGGTGGACTCGGGGAGGACAGCGCAGGGCGAGGCATCGTTCAGGAAACGAGGACCCTCTCCATCACCCACATCCAGGTCTTTCTGGCCCCCGTTAACCGGCTCGTCTCGGTACAGGTCCAAGTCCAGGTCCCCGTCCCCGTCTGCTGGTACCGGTCCAGATGGACTGGGCTCCAGTGTGGTCCTGGTGTTGTCCAGGGAAACCTGTTGAAGGCAGACCAATGAATTCTTCATGACTGCTCTGATCACGGTACCAGAACCCGGTCCAGAACCCAGACCGGAGTCCAGACCAGAACCCAGACCAGAGTCCAGACCAGAACCCAGACGGGAATCCAGACCGGAGTCCAGACTAGAACCCAGACCAGAGTCCAGACCAGAACCCAGACCGGAGTCCAGACTAGAACCCAGACCGGAATCCAGACCGGAGTCCAGACTAGAACCCAGACCAGAGTCCAGACCAGAACCCAGACCGGAGTCCAGACTAGAACCCAGACCGGAGTCCAGACTAGAACCCAGTCCAGAACCCTACACCGGAACCCAGACCGGAGTCCAGACCAGAACCCAGACCGGAGTCCAGACTAGAACCCAGACCGAAATCCAGACCAGAACCCAGTCCAGAACCTAGACCAGAGTCCAGACCAGAACCCAGTCCAGAACCCAGACCAGAACCCAGACCAGAGTCCAAACCAGAACCCAGACCAAAGTCCAGACCAGAGTCCAGACCAGGCCAGAGAAGCTGGGCATGTGTCTGAGGCGGTTGAACCTGTCAGATTCCTGCCTGGTGCCGGATTATTTTCCTCCGAGCTCAACGTTTAGTTTTGCTTCCCTGCTGAGTTCACGCAGACGGACGGAAGCGTGGGGACGGAGACGGACGGAAGCCTGAGGACGCAGACAGCCGTTCACGCAGACGGACGGAAGCGTGAGGACGGAGACGGACGGAAGCCTGAGGACGCAGACAGCCGTTCACGCAGACGGACGGAAGCGTGAGGACGGAGACGGACGGAAGCCTGAGGACGCAGACAGCCGTTCACGCAGACGGACGGAAGCGTGAGGACGCAAACAGCCGTTCACGCAGACGGACGGAAGCCTGAGGACGCAGACAGCCGTTCACGCAGACGGACGGAAGCGTGAGGACGGAGACGGACGGAAGCCTGAGGACGCAGACGGCCGTTCCACGCAGACGGACGGAAGCGTGAGGCCGCAAGCAGCCGTTCCACGCAGACGGACGGAAGTAGAGGGCGCAGACAGCCGTTCACGCAGACGGACGGAAGCGTGAGGACGCAGACAGCCCGTTCCACGCAGACGGACGGAAGCCTGAGGGCGCAGACAGCCGTTCACGCAGACAGACGGAAGCGTGAGGACGCAGACAGCCGTTCACACAGACGGACGGAAGCGTGAGGACGCAGACGGACGGAAGCGTGAGGACGCAGACAGCCGTTCACGCAGACGGACGGAAGCGTGAGGACGCAGACAGCCGTTCACGCAGACGGACGGAAGCGTGAGGACGCAGACAGCCGTTCACGCAGACGGACGGAAGAACGAGGACGCAGACAGCTGTTCACGCAGACGGACGGAAGCCTGAGGACGCAGACAGCTGTTCACGCAGACGGACGGAAGCCTGAGGACGCAGACAGCTGTTCACGCAGATGGACGGAAGAACGAGGGCGCGGACAGCTGTTCACGCAGACGGACGGAAGCGTGAGGACGCAGACAGCCGTTCCCCGCAGACGGACGGAAGCGTGAGGGCGCAGGCGGCTGTTCCCGCAGGCGGACGGAAGAGCGAGGGCGCGGAGCAGCTGTTCCCGCAGACGGACGGAAGCCTGAGGACGCAGACAGCTGTTCACGCAGACGGACGGAAGCCTGAGGACGCAGACAGCTGTTCACGCAGATGGACGGAAGCGTGAGGACGCAGACAGCTGTTCACGCAGATGGACGGAAGAACGAGGACGCAGACAGCTGTTCACGCAGACGGACGGAAGCGTGAGGACGCAAACAGCCGTTCACGCAGACGGACGATAGCGTGAGGACGCAGACAGTCGTTCACGCAGACGGACGGAAGAACGAGGACGCAGACAGCTGTCACGCAGACGGACGGAAACGTGAGGACGCAGACAGTCGTTCACGCAGACGGACGGAAGCGTGAGGACGCAAACAGCCGTTCACGCAGACGGACGGAAGCGTGAGGACGCAAACAGCCGTTCACGCAGACGGACGGAAGCGTGAGGACGCAGACAGCCGTTCACGCAGACGGACGGAAGAACGAGGACGCAGGTAAGGAGCATAAACTATCAGCTAAAAACCTGCTACCTGGACCCCCCCAGCTCCCCCCCCCCCCCCCCCCCCCCCGACTCACCTGCAGGCTGTTTCCTCTGAGCCGCTCCCTCACCACGCCCAGCTCCCACCGAGCGTCCCCCCCGTGCTTCCCCAGAGCCGCCAGCAGAAGGCGACACTCGCAGCGCGCTACGAAGAAGGCACACGACAGCCGGAGGAGGTCCTCTAGAGAGGCGGGGCTGACTCTGGGGGGCTGGAGGCACAGCTGCTCGGGCCGGGCCGGACTGGGTCGGTACCCCAACAGTCCGAACAGCTTCTCCATCTGGGCCTGGGGCAGCACGGGCGCGATGCAGTGGGTGAATGTGCCGGAGTACATCTGCAATACGAAGAGAAAGACCATCAATTCTGATCAGATGTCAGAATTATCCATCCCTCCAATTAAAGACGGAAAAATCAGCTAAAATAATCTGAATCTGACAAAAGGAATAATAAATAAAAATTCCACGGAAATCAGGACACTGATTCTGAATTCTGGTTCGACAAATATTAAAAACAACAAAAAAAAAATAAACAAGTAAACAAGCATGATAGGCTCTGAAGCTAAAATGTTGAGCAACATTTTGATTCAATCACTGCAATCAGGTGTTTTCTGTAACGTCCAATCAGACGTCTGCACCTGCTGACAGGTATGTTGGTCCATGTTCATGGAAAGATGCTCTGATGTGTCTGAAACAGTTTTGCTTGTTTTTTTCATTATTTTTGCCAAATACAATTCAAAAGCAGCATTTTGTTGTAATAAATGATAATATTGTGTACTTTCATTTGTTAGTTGATCTAGTTTGTTATCTGAACTACGGTTGTGAATTCAGCCTCGTTTAATTGGAGGGTATGAATGATTGTGAGGACGACTGTGTTTAACACCATGTTTGATGGTTTCAGGTTTCGGGTCCACCTTGATGACTCTGTACTCCCCCCTCCAGGGACCCAGGTACAGGTTCAGGGCTGCTTGCTCTAGAACCTCAAAGGCTTTCGCCAGGCCCCGCAGCGCCGCTCTGGCCCCCCCTCGGTTGAATGTCGATGCTGATGCGGCCTTCAGGGACTCCTCCATGACCACCAGCTGGTCCAGACCCAGGTAGTGGGTGGCGTCCCCGTCCCTCAGCAGGTCCTCCACCCGCATCCACAGGTCCTCGTCCCTGCAGGCCAGGCTGGAGCCCCGCTGCACGATCTGCTGCTCCAGGCTGTGGTCGTACATCCTCACCAGCTCCCTGGCAACCTGCCTGGAGACGCTCATCTCTGCCGGCCCACCACCACACACACCAGGAGCCTGCGGAGCCCAGGAGCTCTGTTCATTAAAGGTTTTCAATAAAACATACGGTGTCACATGATGGTGGTAGCCTATCAGATTTTAACTTCTGTGTCACATGATGGTGGTAGCCTATCAGATTCTAGCTTCTGTACCACATGATGGTGGTAGCCTATCAGATTCTAGCTTCTGTGTCACATGATGGTGGTAGCCTATCAGATTCTAGCTTCTGTACCACATGATGGTGGTAGCCTATCAGATTCTAGCTTCTGTACCACATGATGGTGGTAGCCTATCAGATTCTAGCTTCTGTGTCACATGATGGTGGTAGCCTATCAGATTCTAGCTTCTGTGTCACATGATGGTGGTAGCCTATCAGATTCTAGCTTCTGTGTCACATTATGGTGGTAGCCTATCAGATTCTAGCTTCTGTGTCACATGATGGTGGTAGCCTATCAGATTCTAGCTTCTGTGTCACATGATGGCGGTAGCCTATCAGGTTCTAGCTTCTGTATCACATGATGGTGGTAGCCTATCAGATTCTAGCTTCTATACCGAATGATGGTGGTAGCCTATCAGATTCTAGCTTCTGTGTCACATGATGGTGGTAGCCTATCAGATTCTAGCTTCTGTGTCACATGATGGTGGTAGCCTATCAGATTCTAGCTTCTGTATCACATGATGGTGGTAGCCTATCAGATTCTAGCTTCTGTACCACATGATGGTGATAGCCTATCAGATTCTAGCTTCTGTATCACATGATGGTGGTAGCCTATCAGATTCTAGCTTCTGTATCACATGATGGTGGTAGCCTATCAGATTCTAGCTTCTGTATCACATGATGGTGGTAGCCTCTCAGATTTTAGCTTCTGTATCACATGATGGTGGGAGCCTATCAGATTTTAGATTCCGTATCACATGATGGTGGTAGCCTATCAGATTCTAGCTTCTGTGTCACATGATGGTGGTAGCCTATCAGATTCTAGCTTCTGTCTCACATGATGGTGGTAGCCTATCAGATTCTAGCTTCTGTGTCACATGATGGTGGTAACCTATCAGATTCTAGCTTCTGTATCACATGATGGTGGTAGCCTATCAGATTTTAGCTTCTGTATCACATGATGGTGGTAGCCTATCAGATTCTAGCTTCTGTATCACATGATGGAGGTAGCCTATCAGATTCTAGCTTCTGTATCACATGATGGTGGTAGCCTATCAGATTCTAGCTTCTGTGTCACATGATGGTGGTAGCCTATCAGATTTCTTGATGATGCTGCTACTATTCGTGACGATGAGGATGTTTTAGTAAATTCATAATATTACTTTTTCATTTTATATTGGAACATTTTCTACTGAATAAATGTAAATAATCTTAACCTGTACTTAAGTTATTTGACACCTGAAGAAGTTTTTTTTAATCTTACTTTAGTTTAATTTACTCACCAGTATAATCTATTATTGTTTTAAAATATTTTACTCAGTACTTCTGTTCCTAAGTTTTACCATTAACTACTTTAACCGTATGGACAGGACACATTATGGTATCTCTAATTTCTTGTCCTCACGGTTTAATAATGAATCAGATTTGTTGACAAGTGACGTTTAGTTTCAGTCTCAAACCGAAAGTGAAACTGGTTTAAACTGGTTTAAAGGGGGTTTTAAATCTAGCTTTAGCGTTAGCTTAGCCTCACATTCTGCTAACGTTGGCTAACTGAACTCTCCGTTTTTCAGGACGACAACGTCTAAACTCAGTGATGTAACATCAAAGACTCAATCCTGAATTAACGAGTCATTAAAGAGTCGTTCCTGAATTATGCTTACTGAATGGGTTCAGAGACTTCCAGTTCGAACTTAAAGTCCAAACAGGGTCGAACTGAGGGGAGTATCCTATACATGTACCATAGTATATATTACATATGTACCACAGACAGGTATGCGTGTCTGTGGGAACCACCAGGAAGCGTAAGCTGTCAACAGAAAGGTAAAAACACCCCACGAGGAAAAGTTTTATCTCAGAATTGAAGAGTCGACTCTCCTGACTAACGTTGTGGTCGTAGTTCCAGGCAGTTCCAGGCTTTCTTACCGGTTCCCGGACTGAATAAGATCACACCAATGCGGGAAAGTCAGTCCAGGTGTGCGAGCTAAGCTAACGCCGCCGCGCGACCGCCGACAAGCGGGAAACCCAGATGTAAACTTTATGTGACGACGCAGAAGACAGAAACACTCACCAGTTCTCGTTCCGATGTTTCCTGGGTGGATGGAGAACTACATTCCCACCAAAGACCGTCCTCAGCTCAACTCTGATAGCGTAAACATTGTCACGTGGCACGGAGTTTCCCGGCTGGGTGCGCTTGGAATGAGTACCGGGACGGTCCGTCAGGTCTTCTCCGATATGCAGACGGTAAACATGTGAAAAAAGCTGGTAAGTACGGAAAAGCATTAGGGCCAT
Source organism: Atherinomorus stipes (assembly GCA_023101725.1). Classification (NCBI taxonomy): domain Eukaryota; kingdom Metazoa; phylum Chordata; class Actinopteri; order Atheriniformes; family Atherinidae; genus Atherinomorus; species Atherinomorus stipes. The sequence goes on along the minus strand of JALJCO010007046.1, from coordinate 204,558 downwards.
TGAAGAAAAAAAAGCAAAATTCTGACGAAATGTCAGAATTATCACTCTTTAAGAAATTTAAAAAAAAATCTCCTGAATATTTTTTTCAAATGTTCTGGAATAAAGTCAGAATTATCACTTTTTCAGAAATAAAAAAAAAAGTCTCCTGAATTTTTTTTCTTTTGTTTTGTTTCACATTCGTACCAACAGAAGAGGATTATGGCCACTGAAGTAAAAAGAAATAAAATAAAAATCTGAGGAAAAAAAAGTCAGAATTCTGACTTTTTAAGAATTAAAAAAAAAAAAACTCCTGTAATTTCTTTTTCTAATTTTTTTCTAAAATTAGAAAAAGTTTTATGGAAATTGAAACGAAGAAAAATCATAATTTTATGTTTTGGAAAAAGTCTTTTCCCCTTAGATGTTTTTTTTTTTTTTTCTACAGTGGCCCTAATCTTCCGAAGGTAAGAATGTGAAACAAAGGAAAAGAAATCTGGAAACTAGACAGATTTGTAAGGAAATAGTTATTTATTATTTCGTTAGTTTTATTTTAACTCTGTTTATTGATGAAAATGGACAGAACAGCAGCCGACAGAAATACTTAAAAAGTAGCAAGTTACATGTGACAGATAATGTTCATCTCATCGGTCCTCATCTGGGACACAAACTGATTTTTGATGAAAGAGAATATGACAAGTCACATTTTCTTAACAATGTCAGGGAAACAGCTACTCTTAAAAAAAAAAAAAAAAAAAAAAAAAAAAAAAAACTTTGCTCAACAAAAAGTATACAACACGAACAGATGAAGCATACAGCAGGAATTATTTCTACATTCAGAGTACCAGGAGTGGAAACATTAAATCATACAGACAAATGTAAAGAATCAAAAACACAAATAGTTTTGAGCCTTTTTGTTTGTTTGTTTTTTTAATCTGATACTGTGTCTAAAGTTCTATATCTTTAAAAAGTAGCTCAAGTATTGTATTTTAGGGAAATGTACATTTATCTATGAAAAATTTTGCCAGCCGAAAGTCTTTGGCATCCTGTTTGGGGAACAGTAAAAAAAAAAAAAACAGAGTAAAATATTTTCGCATCGCAGTGAAATGTCCTCTAAAACATGGTCCAAACTCCTTGAGTGACAGATAGGGCAGTTAATCAAAATTTGATCAGGATTTCAATTTTAATGTCAAACAATCTCCAAACTCATATAATCAAGTTGAAACGATTAATTTGGAATTTTTCTTGACACAATTTCTGAAAGTTAATCTGAAGTTAAAATTCATTTTAGTGGCTTCTCACACGTGCAGTTTGTCTAACATTCACAGAAATGTTAGATTTGAAGTTAAGCTTGGGATTCTTATTTTTGTAAAATAAAGGTTTTTTATTTTTGTTTTTTTATGCCTTATTTAATATTCAGAGTATATTTATTTATTCATTTAACGTTTATTGACTGCAAAGCAGCTGTAAGGTGCGTATTTACAGCCTTTATGTTTTTTCAGTTTCAATGTTTTGCGTAAATTATCAATAACAAACTGTTTTTGACTGAGAGAGAAACACTGAATAAATGTATAGTATAACTGAAAAATAATCAACTGAATAAGCGTGATTTCAATATTAACCAAAATAATTGTGATCGTGACTTTTTCCATAATTGAGCAGCCCTGGTTGCAGAGCAGAACCGTGAAAGATGTGTCACAGTTTACTGCTTTATTTAATCCTTTATTTAGGATAAAAACCCACTGAGATGGAGAGGCGACCTGCTCCAGAAAGCAGCACACGTCACAATTAACAAGCAAATAGACAGAAATACCTAAATTGAAATTTAAAATGTTGTTTAAAAAACAACACATAAAATGAGAAAAGGCAATAATTATAACAACCATTTCAAATCAGTGACACATAAAGAGTGAAAACAGGCACTGCTGGCTGGATATGATGTTGATTTTTTAAAATTTTGCAGGAGGTGTTGAGTGAAACCAGTTGTGACGGTTTTGATTGAGCTTGTAAAGTGTTGCAGGCAGAGAAGCTGGAAGCTTTCGTTCCCTTTTCAGTCGCACTCGGAGAACAGAGAGAAGGAACCTGAAAATATCTGCTGTGCCGCGCCTCCTCCACCAGATGTCAGCGTTTTACCCGCGGCCACCCTCACATGAACTCTCTGACCTGTCAGCAGGACACTGTGACGTCATCACCACCACTTCAGCACGTGTGCTGATACTTTCATTTCTGTGTTCATGTTTATTCCTTACGCACGGTTGTTTTATGATCTGCAGCAGGCGTACGTGTTCCTCCTCTGACCTGCCTCCTCCACAGATTCACGCTTGTGGGAGGTGTTGAGTCTGTGGCCCTGCAGGCGGGGCCTCTGTGCCTCGGGGGGGGGGGCGTGTCCCTGTGGTTTAAAGCTCCCCGGTACGACCGGGACGCTTCACAAGCCAGCAGCTTCTCCTGCACCGTGCATCAGCCTCCGTCCTTCATCCTGCTGCAGGTCTGTGGAGTCGGCATGTCCAACTCGGACAGGGTGGTGTTGGCTCTGGGGGGGGCAGGGACAGTGGGCTCCGGCATCGTCAAAGCCCTGCTGGATAAAGGTAAGCTCGTCTTGCAGCACCTGCAGCTGCAGAGATCTCCTCACTGCAAAAACTCAAATCTTACTTTTATGATTTCTTCTTAAAATATCTCATCGCACTGAAATTAAGACAAAGAAACATTTCAGTGACATGTGGGAACTTGTTTTAGGCAAATGCATCTTATTTCATGAACTCTTATCATGAAAATTTAGCTTGTTCTACTGGCAGATTTAGTTTTGTTTATTACAAGAAAAAAAATCTTATTTTACTTATTTTAAGAGCGGCCAAGATTTTGTTTGCTTGTAATAAGCAAAAAATTCAGCCAATAGAATAATAAAAAGAGTGTGTGTGTGGACTTTCTATGATGCGCTGATTTATTTGGCCACTGCAACGTCATGCTCAGAGAACCGTGCAGGGATCGAAGTGTTAAACATTTCCTGGCTCTGAACTGACGGATTAATTCGTTTTTACTGGTAAAAGGAGACAAATTCCTCTGATTTCACTTCCACACACACAAACCCTCCCAAACATCCTCCAAGCTGGGCTGACTGCAGGTCATCTGATCCACCGTCAAACTGTTCTGGGATGGAAATAAAACTAAACTGAATTTTCACAATTTAATTTACGACTCATCAGTATGAAGAGTGAACAGAGTGACCTTCACCCTGCTGGAGCACCAGCTGGTCTAAGGTGTGTTTGGGCTGCGTTTTAACTGGTCCGGCCGGTTTGTCTGTAGATATTTATGGATTGTGTAAGTCCAGAGATGTTCCTGAGAAGGTTTTCACCCAGGAGAACAGTTTAATACGTTTATATGAACAGCTGTGCACAAAAACTTGTGAAATCTTTAAAAATGCCTGGATCTCTGCATGACTATGATCCATTGGATCAGACGGAGGAAACGTAGGCGAGTGGAACCCACAACCCCCCCGTCAGTATAAAGGATAAACCGATACGCCGGCCGGACGATATTTTAGGCTGATAGTTGCGGTTTTTACTGGTATCAGCATCAGCAAATACGTTGGGTGTGTTGGCAGATACCCCCACTGGGCATAACTGGACCGGCAGCAGTTATTTATGTATTCATCACAAGTTTAATGTTTCTGTTTAATATTTGTTTTTCAAGTGTACCATGTCTGTACGTTTATATATATATAGAGAGAGATACAGAAATTCATTCCTGCCAGCAGCATCACCCTAAAGAACAAGACTGACTGACTGAATTATTATTGTTATATTATTTCATATTAATGTTATATTGTTAAAAACAAAAAAAGAAGAATAAGAGTGAGCTTTTTTTTTACAATGTGGAATTTCCCTTCTGGGATAAATAAACAATTTTTCATTTCATTTCATATAGATGTACATATATATATATATATATATATATATAGAGAGAGAGAGAGAGAGACCCTATATCAGAGGTGTCAAACTCATTTTAGTTCAGGGGCCACAAACGGTACGATTTGATCTCAAGTGGGCCGGACTGGGAAAATGATTACACTATAACGTAGAAATAACAATAACTTCAATAACTTCAAATGTTTCCCTTTATTTTAACACATTGTCAAGATGTTTATATGTAATGGACTTTCCTTTTAGAAAAAATTAACATGAAATTTATTGAGAAACATAATTGGTTCCAACATTATTTTGCCTCATTTGATTATATTTTATTTAATTTATTCATTTGATTAATTTCAGTCAACATTTCATTATATATTTTTATATATAACAAAATATTTATATACATTTTATTATAAAATCAGATAAATCTGAATTTATAACAATTTTCTGACAAAACTTCCCAAATATTAAATATTTTTAATATATGTGTATTTATATTTTTACTTTTATTATTATCATTATGATCAACTCATTCAAATACGACACTACATGTTTGTTGTAACTTACAGATCACACTGGATGTACAAAATCACTTACTGTAATATTGAATGGCAGGTATTGGAACAATATTTCACATCATGATTTAGGACTTTTTAAGAGAAATAAGATTTCCACGTGTGTGAAGTAATACTGACCTCAAAACATAAGCTATGAGGTCATATCTATAAAGTAATGTTGAAATACTTCATATTTAAACATTGAAAAAGATTCCAAGCTCTGGCGGACCAACTAAAAACTAGAGTTTGTTTTATTGTTTTAAATGTGATATTTAATGATTCACCTCGCGGGCCAGACTGGACCCTCTGGCGGGCCGGTTTTGGCCCCCGGGCCTTATGTGTGACACCCCTGCCCTATATGTTCTTTATATATGTATATATATATATATATATATATATATACAGTATACATACACATACACATATTTACACACACATTTATATATATATATATATAAACACAAGTCTAATATTTCTATTTAATATTTGATTACAAGTGCACCGTTGCTCTTTTCTATCTTTATTTGAAGTTTTTTGTTTCTTTTTTTTTTAATCTTAAGAGTTTTTCAAAATTTTGTTTCATTGTATCCTTCATTATATTAATTTTGGGGTCGAATGCAGCATCGCCCCAAAATATCCGCAGGTTGTATCAGCTGAGGCTGATGAGAAAATATCGGTATCGGCCCTAAAAGTTCTGTATCGGTTGATCCCTATAAGATATCGTGACTAAAGTATGTGAATGTTTGCTCTCTGCATCTAAATGTTTAATGTTCTTGGTGAGAGGACGAATCTTTGTCCATGTCTCACACAAACTGCTCACTTCTGGTCTGGTTGTTCAGTTGGATGCAGGTCCAGTTTTTGGCTCCCCCGGTCCGAGACATGAATTTTGTTGTGTTCTCCTGGAAGCGACATGATGTCCGTTTCTTGAGACAGACGTCCTGACAAGTTCGTGATGAAATAGCTTCAGAACTCACAGGTATATCAGTGACTGTGAGGTGTGCTGGTCCAGGTGCAGAGACCGGCCCGCACCATGATGCTGCCACCTCCGTGCCTCACAGGTATATCAGTGACTGTTAGGTGTGCTGGTCCAGATGCAGACTGGCCTGCACCATGATGCTGCCGCCTCCGTGCCTCACAGGTATATCAGTGACTGTGAGGCGTGCTGGTCCAGTTGCAGAGAGCGGCCTGCACCATGATGCTGCCGCCTCCGTGCCTCACAGATTTATCGGTGACTGTGAGGTGTGTTGGTCCAGGTGCAGAGACCGGCCCGCACCATGATGCTGCCACCTCCGTGCGTCACAGGTATATCAGTGACTGTGAGGTGTGCTGGTCCAGATGCAGACTGGCCCGCACCATGATGCTGCCGCCTCCGTGCCTCACAGATATATCAGTGACGGTGAGGTGTGCTGGTCCAGGTGCATAGACCGGCCTGCACCATGATGCTGCCACCTCCGTGCCTCACAGATATATCAGTGACGGTGAGGTGTGCTGGTCCAGGTGCAGAGACCGGCCCGCCCCATGATGCTGCCACCTCCGTGCCTCACAGATATATCAGTGACATGAGGCATGCTGGTCTGGGTGCAGAGACCGGCCCGCACCATGATGCTGCCACTTCCGTGCCTCACAGATATATCAGTGACTGTGAGGTGTGTTGATCCAGGTGCAAAGACCGGCCTGCACCATGATGCTGCCGCCTCCGTGCCTCACAGATATATCAGTGACTGTGAGGTGTGCTGGTCCAGGTGCAGAGACCGGCCTGCACCATGATGCTGCCACCTCCGTGTCTCACAGGTATATCAGTGACTGTTAGGTGTGCTGGTCCAGATGCAGACTGGCCCGCACCATGATGCTGCCGCCTCCGTGCCTCACAGATTTATCGGTAACTGTGAGGTGTGTTGGTCCAGGTGCAGAGACCGGCCCGCACCATGATGCTGCCGCCTCCGTGCCTCACAGATTTATCGGTAACTGTGAGGTGTGTTGGTCCAGGTGCAGAGACCGGCCCGCACCATGATGCTGCCACCTCCGTGCCTCACAGGTATATCAGTGACTGTGAGGCGTGCTGGTCCAGTAGCAGAGACCGGCCTGCAACATGATGCTGCCGCCTCCGTGCCTCACAGATATATCAGTGACTGTTAGGTGTGCTGGTCCAGTTGCAAAGACCGGCCTGCACCATGATGCTGCCACCTCCGTGCCTCACAGGTATATCAGTGACTGTTAGGTGTGCTGGTCCAGATGCAGACTGGCCCGCACCATGATGCTGCTGCCTCCGTGCCTCACAGATTTATCGGTGACTGTGAGGTGTGTTGGTCCAGGTGCAGAGACTGGCCCGCACCATGATGCTGCCACCTCCGTGCCTCACAGGTATTTCAGTGACTGTGAGGTGTGCTGGTCCAGGTGCAGAGACCGGCCCACACCATGATGCTGCCACCTCCGTGCCTCACAGATATATCAGTGACGGTGAGGTGTGCTGGTCCAGGTGCAGAGACCGGCCCGCACCATGATGCTGCCACCTCCGTGCCTCACAGATATATCAGTGACGGTGAGGTGTGCTGGTCCAGGTGCAGAGACCGGCCCGCCCCATGATGCTGCCACCTCCGTGCCTCACAGATATATCAATGACGTGAGGCATGCTGGTCTGGGTGCAGAGACCGGCCCGCACCATGATCCTGTCGCCTCCGTGCCTCACAGGTATATCAGTGATGGTGAGGTGTGCTGGTCCAGGTGCAGAGACTGGCCTGCACCATGATGCTGTCGCCTCCGTGCCTCACAGGTATATCAGTGATGATGAGGCATGCTGGTTCGGGTGCAGAGTCCGGCCCGCACCATGATGTTGCCACCTCTGTGTCTTACAGATTACATGATTTTGGTTGCAACTCTGTATTTAAACTCTGCAAGAAACACAAGTTGCTGTCTCTTCCACGTCCATCGTTTTTCCAGCTTTCTATGATCTGAAGCAAACAGGAAATGATTTATTTTATATTTATTTATACAAGCAGTCTCAGTGAGACATGCAGTCTCATTTAGAGACCCGTTACCAACATACACATCTCTGGATGTAAAAGACAAATATCCAACGTCCTCAGGAACTTGTATGTTTTGGATTTGTCTTCCTGCATCCTGAGCTGATGCAGCAGGTGGAGAAGGCGGATGATGGATATCTAATACTTCTGCTGGTGGTTTGGCCACCGGGACCTTCATCAGAACTTTGCTCTCAGCTCTTTCCTTCATTTCCATCAACAATAAAATCACAGTTTTTGGTCAGAGGAAGACGACTTTGTCTAAATCCATATTTGCTCCTGTGCTTTTGTCCCACTGCTGAGAGTTAACTGGCGGCCAGCCCACCACTGGTTGTTTAAACTGAGTGGAAAACAATCATCTTCATCCCTCTGTTGGCTCTGATAAGCATTAATTAGCGTCAGATCTGAGCTGGAACGTGTTTGTGCATATGATGTATTGGACTTGTGGGTTTTCCAGGCTTTAAAGTGGCAGTTATCTCCAGGGACAGCAGCCGGCTGGAGACGCTCCGATCACTCGTCTCTCCCAACACGAAGACCAACCTCACCACCATCGTGGGGAACGTGGGTGAGTTACTTCTTTGTTCTGGTCTGCTGCTCAGAGCATCATCTCCAACTCCTCTGATCATTTCTGTGCATCTCAAACATGCTTCCTGTATCATGTTAACAGGAATGAAAACTGTAGTAGATGTTTGCTTCAGCTCCTCTGAGACTCAGACGTCCCTCCTGAGTTACTGGCAGGAATATTTGGCTAACATGTCGTAAATAACTGGTTATAAAATAAAACCATCGGTTCCTGATGAGGTCTGTGAAGGAGGTAAATCTAACTCCATATGAGCAACACGTGACTTCTGCACTGCAAAAACTCAAATCTTACCGAGTATATTTTTCTAATTTCTTCTCAAAATATGTCATCACACTCAAAATAAGACAAAATTACCTGAAGAGAAACATTTCAGTGAGATAAGATCTTGTTTTAAGGCGATGCATCTTTTGTGCGGTGCAATTTTTCTTGTTCATTGGCAGATTTTTTTTTGCTTATTACAAGCAAAAAAAGTTTTTTTTTTTTTTTTACTTATTTTAAAAGTGGCTTAGTTTGTTTTGCCTGTAATAAGCAAAAAAAAAAAAGAAAAAGAAAAAAAAAACTATAGGGGATTTAGAAAATAAGTAAATGAAGTTTTTATGTAACGGTGCATTTTGGCTCCCTGGAGCTTCTGAAAGCGCTAGTTTTACAGTGCAGTAAGTGAGTGACATCATCATCATAGCACACGTGAAAAAGCAAGCAACAACATGGCTGCCGGTACAGCACTTTGCTGTAGTCGGGTAAAGTTGAGGTGAGAGTACAAAGTGTGACCTGAAACACAGCTGGGGCTCTGATTCCAAGAGGGACTTTGTTCATTTATTATTCATCCCAGTAACGGGGGTCGCATTTGTCTTGTTTTTGATTAATAAAAAGCAAAATTAGTTTTAAGTTGTCTTCCGTTTGTACTTATTGCTTTTCTACACATGAAGGGGAAAAAAAACGGAAGAAAATCATAAATCAAATTAAAAAGAAAAAAATCAGAGGTTTTATTTTTAGGCCATATCGCCAGCCGTAGTTTTACGGGGGGGGGGGGCTCAAGCTCCCCGTGGTTCCGCACCGTTCCTGACCCCTGCACCTGTTTCAGGTTCGGAGGAGGGGGTGGAGCAGGCGAAGCAGGCGCTGCTGGAGGAGGTGGGGAAGGTGACCGATGTGGTCTCCTCTCTGGGTTTCAGCTGGTGGCAGGGAGGACCCCCCCACACCCAGACCCTCAAAGATCTGCACTGGGTCAGCACACACACGTGCACACACACACCAGCTGGGGGGCTTCTGTCTGCACGTGAACCTGGGCGCTGTCGTGGGTCGTAGGTGATCATTTCCCGTCGCTCCCCCAGGTCATCGACACGTTGCTGTTCTCCACGTTCGTGTCCTGGAAGGCGTTCTTCCCGCTGGTGAGGGACGACTCCGACTGCACGTACACCTTCATCACAGGTGAGTCGGGAGCTTCCGGTAAAACCGTGGCTGAGAAGTGAACCCTGCAGTTCTCGTTTAGTCGTTCAGCAACTCGTTCATCGTCCCAGAGTTTTAACTCCGCTGAAGATCTCAGCCAATCCCTGCACAGAGCTCGCTCAGTAACCGCAGGAAGGACTGACACCTCAGTGAGACCTCAGCCTAAACTACAGCCCTGATAAAACCATCATCTTCCTGATAATGAAGACGAGGACAGAAACCACCTGATCCTCCTCATTTATGATGAACGAGAGTTTTTATTTTCCACCACAACTTAAAATCAAAAGGAAGTTAGAATAAAACCTCAACAAGTCGTCGTAGCACCGAACAGCACGGTGAGGTGGAGGAAAATGTTTCTGATGGAAACAGAATAAAGATTTAACACGAAGATACTTTCATCCGTGCAGATCGGACCTGTACGACTCTCAGCCTCCATCATCCAAAACAGTTCGTCTGCTTTTATCTGGAAATCTGAACGTAACACAAAAGCTTCTGGAAGGATGACTGGAAGCATGCGGGTCACCTGGTCTGGGTCACTGAGTCACCTGATCTGGGTCACTGAGTCACCTGATCTGGGTCACGTGGTCTGGGTCACCGGGTCACCTGCTCTGGGTCACTGGGTCACCTGGTCTGGGTCACGTGGTCTGGGTCACCGGGTCACCTGGTCTGGGTCACCTGGTCTGGGTCACTGGGTCACCTGGTCTGGGTCACCTGGTCACCAGGTCACCTGGTCTGGGTCACCGGGTCTGGGTCACTGGGTCTGTGTCACCGAGTCACCTGGTCTGGGTCACCTGGTCACCCAGTCTGGAAATGGGTCACCTGGTCTTGGTCACCAGGTCACCTGGTCTGGGTCACTGGGTCACCTGGTCTGGGTCACCGGGTCTGGGTCACCAGGTCACCTGATCTGGGTCACCTAGTCACCTGGTCTATGTCATCGAGTCACCTGGTTTGGGTCACCTGGTCTGGGTCACCTGGTCGGGGTCATCTGGTCTGGGTCGCCTGGTCTGGGTCACAGGGTCACCTGGTCTGTGTCACAGAGTCACCTGCTCTGGGTCGCCAGGTCACCTGGTCTTGGTCACCTGGTCTGGGTCACTGGGTCACCTGGTCTGGGTCTCTGGGTCACCTGGTCTGGGTCACCTGGTCTATGTCATCGAGTCACCTGGTTTGGGTCACCTGGTCTGGGTCACCTGGTCGGGGTCATCTGGTCTGGGTCGCCTGGTCTGGGTCACAGGGTCACCTGGTCTGTGTCACAGAGTCACCTGGTCTGGGTCACCGGGTCACCTGGTCTGGGTTGCCAGGTTACCGGGTCTGGCTCACCTTGTCACCGGGTCTGAGTCACCTGGTCTGGGTCACATGGTCACCCGTTCTGGGTCACCTTGTCTGGGTCACTGGGTCTCCTAGTCTGGGTCACCGGGTAACCGGGTCTGGGTCACCTGGTCTGTCACCTGGTTTGGGTCACCTGGTCACCTGGTCTGTGTCACCGGGTCTGTGTCTACAGGTCACCTGGTCTGGGTCACTGGGTCTCCTAGTCTGGGTCACCGGGTCGGTTGGGTCACCTGGTCTGTGGGGGTCACCTGGTCACCTGGTCTGTGTCACCGGGTCTGTGTCTACAGGTCACCTAGTCTGGGTCACCGGGTAACCGGGTCTGGGTCACCGGGTCTGGGTCACCTGGTCTGTGTCACCTGGTTTGGGTCTCTGGGTCACCTGGTCTGCGTCAACCGGTCGGGGTCACCTGGTCTGGGTCGCTGGGTCACCTGGTCTGGATCACCTGGTCTGGGTTGCTTGGTCACCTGGTCTGGGTCACCTGGTCGGGGTCACCTGGTCTGGGTCGCTGGGTCACCTGGTCTGGGTCGCCGGGTCACCTGGTCTGGGTCGCTGGGTCACCTGGTCGGGGTCACCTGGTCGGGGTCACCGGGTCTGGGTCGCTGGGTCACCTGGTCGGGGTCACCTGGTCTGGGTCACCTGGTCGGGGTCACCTGGTCTGGGTCGCTGGGTCACCTGGTCAGGGTCACCTGGTCTGGGTTGCTGGGTCGCCTGGTCTGGGTCACCTGGTTGGGGTCACCTGGTCTGGGTCGCTGGGTCACCTGGTATGGGTCACCTGGTTGGGGTCACCTGGTCTGGGTCGCTGGGTCGCCTGGTCTGAATCAAATCTTTCTCCTTAACTTGGTTCTGCTGCTTGGCCCCTCAGGCGGAGCCGGGGAGAAGCTGCTGATGCCGGGGACGGGCTTCCTGACGGTGGGGGCCGCCAGCGCTCTGGCCTTCTGCCAGGTCCTGCGGGAGGAGTACCCAGAGGTCCCCTGCAGACTCAACCAGGTGAGTCAACCAGGACGGGTTCTCTGAGCTGGAACCCGGACCAGATGGGACCAGAGCCGAGCAGAATGAGTCTCTAACTGCTTCTCATCTCTCCGGCAGGTGAAGATAAACACAGGTGTGGCAACGCCGGAGCGCATGGCGCCCGGCTACCTGAACCACCTGGACCTGGGGGAGGCGGTGGCTGCGCTGGTGGAGAGACGCCACACCTCCCACTCGGTTTTCACCGTCACCTGCCCGGCGGACCTGAAGACCGTCCTGGAGGAAAACCTGTAGACTCGGTCCTGCATCCTCGCCCTCGTTGCCACGGAAACACGCCGCTTCTGCTTCCACACACGCCTTCAACACATCCCATAACTCCCTGCAGCTTTGGCCCCGCCCACGCCGCCCTGCAGCTCTGGCCCTGCCCACGCCGCCCTGCAGCTCTGGCCCTGCCCACACCATCCTGCAGCTCTGGCCCCGCCCACGGCACCGGGCGACCAGAGGATCCCGTTTCCATCGTCCGCTTCGTTTCTGCATGAAGACGAATGAAGCAGCTTCCTCGTATCTGCCGACACGTTCGGAGGACAGACGGTAGCTAGAGGTGAAGATGACGTCACAGGGAGTCGTGTCAACAGGAGCCCAGGAGGGTCAAATTCCTTCAGCTAAAACGCAGCGATGGCTAACACCTGCAGCGTTTCCTCCACCAGAGAAGAGCAGCGAGGTTTTGTTGACTTTTTGGTTGTTAAGTGACGTAGATGCAGAGATGCAGCGACTCGACTCCACAGGATGTCCACAGCATCTTCACCTGGTTCCGGCTGGAAGGCCGAGACAGTTCAGACGGTTCAGACGGTCCAGACGTCGTCCTTCTGGTGGAGGCGGCGTGTCAGAAACCGTCTGGTCTTAGATTAGTGGACAGGTAAAAGGCGCAGAAACGTGTTCACTGCTGGTCTGAGATCAGATCTGACTTGTCCAAGACGTCCGTGCAGATGCATGAACACCAGGTCCTGATCCGGGACTCGTGGACACGAGTCCTGATCTGGGACTCGTGAACACCGGGTCCTGATCTGGGATGTCCAGCTTCGTTGGTGAATGATTCCAGCTTCATCTGTAAAACTGCAGCGTTCAGCTTTGTACCTAATAAAAGTGATCGTTTTACTGCTTGGCTTCTGTGATGACTGAAGTGTTCGTCTGTAAATGAATCAGGCACCGATAGATCCACGCCTGGTAGTCGGGGAGTCGAAGTCTCACAAGCTCAAGAAAATGGGTTGAACCTGACATCGCTTGTTACACTTTTTATTTGTGTTTTTTTATTATAACTTAGACCCAAAGGGCAGATAACTGGAGGGTCTGCTCTGCCGGAAATATCGCAAAAAAAATTTTTCACCTTCCATTTATTTCCATCTGTACTTTATTGGAAATCAACTTTTTCCCCAAATAATGACATCAATAAATATGTTGTTCTTTTCAGCACAGCAAACAGTAAACTCTTTTCACAGAGAAAATGAGAGAAATCCAACCAAAATCATTGGATCTGTGATGATTTTACTACAAGCTGGTCATCGGCAGGCTCAGAACCTCAATAGAATTTTAGGCTTTTCTCAAAATTCTGAAAAATGTCCAGGATATTTAACGTGATTGCTAATGTTCATTATTGAACATTATTAAAGATCATTGGCATCATTTTAATGAAAACATCTCTGTTCCCCTTCCTTGGGTTGCCACCTTATCGTGGTGGAGGGGTTTGTGTGTTCTGAGGATCCTGGGGGCTATGTTGTCTGGGGCTAAATTATGCCCCTGGTAGGGTCACCCATGGCAAACAGGAGAGGGACCAGACAAAGCGCAGCCCAAACACGCCTCATGGAGACAGACAGCATTGGAGCCACGTGTCCCTCGCCCGGATGCGGGTCACCGGGGCCCCCCTCTGGAGCCAGGCCCAGAGGTGGGGCACGGAGGCGAGTGCCTGGTGGCTGGGCCTCTGCTTTATGGGGCCCGGTCAGGCTCAGCCCAAAAGGACGACATGGGCCCCCCTTCTTGTGGACCCACCACCCGCGAGAGGGGCCATAGGGGTCGGGTGCAGTGTGAGTTGGGCGGCGGCTGAGGGCGGGGGAGACCCTGGCAGTCCGACCCCCGGCTGCAGAGGCTAGCTCTAGGGACGTGGAATGTAACCTCTGTGGTTGGAAAGGAGCCTGAGCTGGTGCGCAAGGTTGAGCGGTTCCGACTAGATATAGTTGGACTCACCTCGACGCACAGCTCGGGCTCTGGAAACACCATCCTGGAGGGGGGCTGGACCTTGTTCCACTCTGGAGTTGCTCCCGGTGAGAGGCGCCTAGCGGGTGTGGGCATACTCATTGCCCCCCAGCTCGGCACCTGTGCGTTGGGGTTCACCCCGGTGGACGAAAGGGTAGCCTCCCTCCACCTTCGGGTGGGGGGACGGGTCCTGACTGTTGTTTGTGCCTATGCACCGAACAGCAGTTCAGAGTACCCCCCCTTTCTGGAGTCCTTGGACGGCATGTTGGAAAGCGGGCCTTCCGGGGACTACATCGTTCTGCTGGGGGACATCAACGCTCACGTGGGCAGCGACAGTGAGACCTGGAGGGGCGTGATTGGGAGGAACGGCCCCCCTGATCTGAACCCGAGTGGTGTTGTGTTGTTGGACTTCTGTGCTCGTCATGGATTGTCCATAACAAACACCATGTTCAGGCACAAGAGTGTCCACATGTCCACCTGCATCAGGACACCTTAGGCTGCAGTTCCATGATCGACTTCGTAGTTGTGTCATCGGACTTGCGGCCCATATCCTGGACACTCAGGTGAAGAGAGGGGCGGAGCTGTCCACTGATCACCACCTGGTGGTGAGTGGGCTCAGATGGTGGGGGAGGTTGCTGGTCAGACCTGGCAGGCCCAAACGTGTCGTGAGGGTCTGCTGGGAACGTCTGGCGGAGTCCCCTGTCAGGGAGAGCTTTAACTCTCACCTCTGGGAGAGCTTCACTAATGTTCCGAGGGAGGTGGGGGACATTGAGTCGGAATGGACTATGTTCCGCACCTCTATTGCTGAGGCTGCTAGTCGGAGCTGTGGCCGTAAGGTTGTCGGTGCCTGTTGTGGCGGTAACCCCTGAACTCGCTGGTGGACACCAGCGGTGAGGGATGCCGTCAAGCTGAAGAAGGAGTCCTACCGGGCCTTCCTGGCCTGTGGGACTCCTGAGGCAGCTGACAGGTATCGGCAGTCCAAGCGGAGTGCGGCTCTGGCGGTCACTGAGGCAAAAACTCGGACATGGGAGGAGTTCGGTGAGGCCATGGAGAACGACTTCCGGATGGCGTCGAGGTGATTCTGGTCCACCATCTGGTGGCTCAGGAGGGGGAAGCAGTGCACCATCAACACTGTGTACAGTGGGGATGGGGGGCTGCTGACCTCGACTCGGGACGTCGTGGGTCAGTGCAAAGAATACTTCGAAGACCTCCTCAATCCCACCAACACGTCTTCCGAAGAGGAAGCAAAGTTTGGGGATTCAGGGGTGGACTCTTCTGTCACTGGGGCTGAGGTCGCCGAGATAGTCAAAAAGCTCCTCGGTGGCCGGGCCCCTGGGGTGGATGAGATCCGCCCGGAGTTTCTTAAGGCTCTGGATGCTGTGGGGCTGTCTTGGCTAACGTGCCTCTGCAGCATCGCGTGGACATCGGGGACAGTACCTCTGGACTGGCAGACTGGGGTGGTGGTCACCGTTTTCAAAAAGGGGGATCGGAGGGTGTGCTCCAACTTCAGGGGGATCACACTTCTCAGCCTCCCTGGTAAAGTCTATTCAGGGGTACTGGAGAGGAGGGTCCGTCGGATAGTCGAATCTCTGATTGAGAAGGAGCAGTGTGGTTTTCGTCCTGGTCGTGGAACAGTGGACCAGCTCTACACCCTCTTCAGGATCCTGGAGGGGGCATGGGAGTTCTCCAACCAGTCTACATGTGCTTTGTGGACTTGGAGAAGGCGTTCGATCATGTCCCGCGGGGGTTCCTGTGGGGGGTGCTCCGGGAGTACGGGGTGCCGGACCCCCTTGTTCGAGCTGTCCGGTCCCTGTACGACCGGTGCCAGAGCCTGGTCCGCATTTCCGGCTGTAGGTCGGATCCATTCCCGGTGAGAGTTGGACTCCGCCAAGGCTGCCCTTTGTCACCGATCCTGTTCATAACCTTTATGGACAGGATTTCTAGTCCAGCCGAGGTGTTGAGGGGATCCGGTTTGGTGGCCTCAGGATCAGGTTTCTGCTGTTTGCAGATGACGTGGTTCTGTTGGTGTCATCGGGCCGTGATCTCCAACTCTCGCTGGAGCGATTTGCAGCCGAGTGTGAAGGGGCCGGGATGAGAATCAGCACCTCCAAATCCGAGAACATGGTCCTCACACAGAAAAGGGTGGAGTGTCCTCTCCGGGTCAGGAGTGAGGTCCTGCCCCAGGAGTTCAAGTATCTCGGGGTTTTGTTCACGAGTGAAGGAAAAATGGAACAGGAGATGGACAGACGGATCGGTGCGGCATCTGCAGCGATGAAGACTGCATCGGTCCGTCGTGGTGAAGAAGGAGCTGATTCAGAAGGAGAAGCTCTGGATTTACCGGTCGATCTACGTTCCTACCCTCGCCTATGGCCATGAGCTGTGGGTCATGACCGAAAGAACGAGATTGAAGGTACAAATGGTACAAGGGGATTCATACTGGGACTGATGCTGGGAGCTGGACTCATACAGGGACTAATGCTGGGACTGATGCTGGGAGCTGGGACTAATACTAAGACTGATGCTGGGAGCTGGGACTCATACTGGGACTGATGCTGGGAGCTGAGACTAAAACTGGGACTGATGCTAGGGGCTGGACCCATAAAGGGACTAATGCTGGGAGCTGGGGCTAATACTGGGACTGATGCTGGGAGCTGAGACTAATACTGGGACTAATGCTGGGAGCTGGACTCATATTGGGACTGATGCTGTGACTGATGCTGGGAGCTGGACTCATACTGGGACTTATACTGGGACTGATGCTGGGAGGACTCATACTGGGACTGATGCTGGGACGCTGGGACTCATACTGGGAATGATCCTGGGAGCTGGGACTAATACTGAGACTGATGCTGGGAGCTGGTCTAATACTGGGAATGATGCTGGGAGCTAGGACCAATACCGGGACTGATGCTGGGAGCTGGACTCACACTTGGACTGATGCTGGGAGCTGGACTCATACTGGGACTGATGCTGGGAGCTGGGACTAAAACTGGGACTGATACTGGGAGCGTGGACTAATACTGGGACTGATACTGGGAGCTGGACTCATACTGGGACTGATGCTGGGAGCTGGACTAATACTGGGACTGATGCTGGGAGCTGGGACTAAAACTTGGACTGATGCTGGGGAGCGTGGACTAATACTGGGACTGATACTGGGAGCTGGACTCATCCTGAGACTGATGCTGGAAGCTGGACTCATACTGGGACTGATGCTGGTAGCTGGGACTAATACTGGGACTGATGCTGGGAGCTGGACTTATACTGGGACTGATGCTGGGCCTGATGCCGGGAGCTTGGACTAATCCTGGGACTATTGCTGGGAGCTGGACTCATACTGGGACTGATGCTGGGAGCTGGACTCATATTGGGTCTGATGCTGGGATGCTGGGACTAATACTGGGACTGGTGCCAGGAGCTGGACTAATACTGGGACTGATGCTGAGAGCTGGGACTAACACCGGGACCTATGCTTGGAGCTGGTCTCACACTGGGACTGATACTGGGAGCTGGAATCACACTGGGACTGATGCTGGGAGCTGGACTCATACTGGGAATGATTCTGGGAGCTGGACTCATATTGGGTCTGATGCTGGGAGCTGGACTCATACTGGGACTGATGCTGGGAGCTGGACTCATACTGGGAATGATGCTGGGAGCTGGACTCATATTGGGTCTGATGCTGAGACGCTAGGACTAATACTGGGACTGGTGCCAGGAGCTGGGACTAATACCGGGACCTAAGCTTGGAGCTGGACTCACACTGGGACTGATGCTGGGAGCTGGACTCATACTGGGACTGATGCTGGGAGCTGGACTCATACTGGGAATGATGCTGGGAGCTGGACTCATATTGGGTCTGATGCTGGGACGCTGGGACTAATACTGGGACTGGTGCCAGGAGCTGGGACTAATACCGGGACCTAAGCTTGGAGCTGGACTCACACTGGGACTGATGCTTGGAGCTGGACTCATACTGGGAATGATGCTGGGAGCCGGACTCATATTGGGTCTGATGCTGGGACGCTAGGAATAATACTGGGACTGGTGCCGGGAGCTGGGACTAATACCTGGGACCTAAGCTTGGAGCTGGACTCACACTGGGACTGATGCTGGGAGCTGGGACTAATACTGGGACTGGTGCCGGGAGCTGGACTAATACTGGGAATGATACTGGGAGCGTGGACTAATACTGGGACTGATACTGGGAGCTGGACTCATCCTGGGACTGATGCTGGGAGCTGGACTCACACTGGGACTGATGCTGGGAGCGTGGAATAATACTGGGACCGATACTGGGAGCTGGACTCATCCTGAGACTGATGCTGGAAGCTGGGACTAATACTGGGACTAATGCTGGGAGCTGGACTCATATTGGGACTGATGCTGTGACTGATGCTGGGAGCTGGACTCATACTGGGACTTATACTGGGAGCTGGACTCATCCTGGGACTGATGCTGGGAGCTGGACTCACACTGGGACTGATGCTGGAAGCTGGACTCATACTGGGACTGATGCTGGTAGCTGGGACTAATACTGGGACTGATGCTGGGAGCTGGACTCATACTGGGACTGATGATGGGCCTGATGCCGGGAGCTGGGACTAATCCTGGGACTATTGCTGGGAGCTGGACTCATACTGGGACTGATGCTGGGAGCTGGACTCATATTGGGTCTGATGCTGGGACGCTGGGACTAATACTGGGACTGGTGCCAGGAGCTGGACTAATACTGGGACTGATGATGGGAGCTGGGACTAATACTGGGACCTATGCTTGGAGCTGGTCTCATACTGGGAATGATGCTGGGAGCTGGACTCATATTGGGACTGAAGCTGGGAGCTGGACTCATACTGGGACTGATGCTGGGAGCTGGACTCACACTGGGACTGATGCTGGGAGCTGGACTCACACTGAGACTGATGCTGGGAGTGGACTCATACTGGGACTGATTCTGGGAGCTGGGACTTATACTGGGACTGATGCTGGGAGCTGGGACTAATACCAGGACTGATGCTGGGAGCTGGGACTCATACTGGGACTGATGCTGGGAGCTGGACTCATACTGGGACTGATGCTGGGAGCTGGACTTATACTGGGAATGATGCCTGGAGCTGGACTCACATTGGGACTGATGCTGGGAGCTGGGACTCATACTGGGGACTGATGCTGGGAGCTCGGACTCATACTGGGACTGATCCTGGGAGCGTGGACTAATACTGGGACTAATACTGGGAGCTGGACTCATTCTGGGACTGATACTGGGAGCTGGGACTCATTCTGGGACTGATGCTGGGAGCTGGACTAATCCTGGGACTGATGCTGGAAGCTGGACTCATACTGGGACTGATGCTGGGAGCTGGACTTATACTGGGACTGATGCTGGGAGCTGGGACTACTACTCGGACTGATGCTGGGAGATGGACTCATGCTGGGACTGATGCTCGTCCCTGGGACTAATACTGGGACTGATGCTGGGAGCTGGACTCATGCTGGGTCTCATACTGGGACTGATGCTGGTAGCTGTGACTAACACTGGGACTGAGGCTGGGAGCTCGGACTAATTCTGTGACTGATGCTGGGAGCTGGACTTATACTGGGACTGATGCTGGTAGCTGGGACTCATACTGGGACTGATGCTGGGAGCTGGACTCATACTGGGACTGATGCTGGGAGCTCGACTCATACTGAGACTGATGCTGGGAGCTGGACTCATACTGGGACTGCGGCAGGGAGCTGGACTCATACTGGGACTGATGCTGGGAGCTGGACTCATGCTTGGACTAATACTGGGAGCTGGGACTCATACTGGAACTGATGCTGGGAGTGGACTCATGCTGGGACTAATACTGGGAGCTGGGACTCATACTGGAACTGATGCCGGGAGTGGACTCATACTGGGACTGATGCTGGGAGCTGGACTCATGTTTGGACTAATGCTGGGAGCTGGGACTCATACTGGAACTGATGCCGGGAGTGGACTCATACTGGGACTGATGCTGGGAGCTGGGACTCATACTGGGACTGATGCTGGGAGCTGGACTCATACTGGGACTGATACTGGGAGCTGGGACTCATACTGGGACTGATGCTGGGAGCTGGACTCATACTGGGACTGCTGCTGGGAGCTGGACTCATACTGGAACTGATGCTGAGAACTGGGACTCACACTGGGACTGATGCTGGGAGCTGGGACTCATACTGGGACTGATGCTGGGAGCTGGGACTCATACTGGGATTGATTCTGGGAGTGGACTCATACTGGGACTGATGCTGGGGAGTGGACTCATACTGGGACTCATACTGGGACTGATGCTGGGAGCTGGACTCATACTTGGACTGATGCTGGGAGTGAACTCATACTGGGACTGATGCTGTGAGCTGGGACTCATACTGGGACTGATACTGGGAGCTGGGACTCATACTGGGACTGATGCTGGGAGCTGGGACTAATACTGGGACTGATGCTGGGAGCTGGGACTAAAACTGGGACTGATACTGGGAGCTGGGACACATACTGGGACTGATGCTGGGAGCTGGGACTAATACTGGGACTGCTGCTGGGAGCTGGACTCATACTGGGACTGATGTTGGGAG
Organism: Atherinomorus stipes; assembly: GCA_023101725.1. Classification (NCBI taxonomy): domain Eukaryota; kingdom Metazoa; phylum Chordata; class Actinopteri; order Atheriniformes; family Atherinidae; genus Atherinomorus; species Atherinomorus stipes. The sequence goes on along the minus strand of JALJCO010007046.1, from coordinate 183,941 downwards.
CTGAACTCATACTAGGACTGATGCTGGGAGCTGGGACTCATACTGGGACTGATGCTGGGAGCTGGACTCATACTTGGACTGATGCTGGGAGTGAACTCATACTGGGACTGATGCTGTGAGCTGGGACTCATACTGGGACTGATACTGGGAGCTGGGATTCATACTGGGACTGATGCTGGGAGCTGGGACTAATACTGGGACTGATGCTGGGAGCTGGGACTCATACTGGGACTGATACTGGGAGCTGGGACACATACTGGGACTGATGCTGGGAGCTGGGACTAATACTGGGACTGCTGCTGGGAGCTGGACTCATACTGGGACTGATGTTGGGAGCTGAACTCATACTAGGACTGATTCTGGGAGCTGGGACTCATACTGGGACTGATGCTGGGAGCTGGACTCATACTGGGACTGATGTTGGGAGCTGGACTCATACTGGGACTGATGTTGGGAGCTGGACTCATACTGGGACTGATGCTGGGAGCTGGGACTGGTACTGGGACTGATGCTGGGAGCTGGGACTCATACTGGGACTGATGCTGGGAGCTGGGACTCATACTGGGACTGATTCTGGGAGTGGACTCATACTGGGACTGATGCTGGAAGTGGACTCATACTGGGACTCATACTGGGACTGATGCTGGAAGCTGGACTCATACTTGGACTGATGCTGGGAGTGAACTCATACTGGGACTGATGCTGGAAGCTGGGACTCATACTGGGACTGATACTGGGAGCTGGGACTCATACTGGGACTGATGCCGGGAGCTGGGACTAATACTGGGACTGATGCTGGGAGCTGGGACTCATACTGGGACTGATACTGGGAGCTGGGACACATACTGGGACTGATGCTGGGAGCTGGGACCAATACTGGGACTGCTGCTGGGAGCTGGACTCATACTGGGACTGATGTTGGGAGCTGAACTCATACTAGGACTGATGCTGGGAGCTGGGACTCATACTGGGACTGATGCTGGGAGCTGGACTCATACTGGGACTGATGTTGGGAGCCGGACTCATACTGGGACTGATGTTGGGAGCTGGACTCATACTGGGACTGATGCTTGGACGCTTGGACTAATACTGGGACTGGTGCCAGGAGCTGGGACTAATACCGGGACCTAAGCTTGGAGCTGGACTCACACTGGGACTGATGCTGGGAGCTGGGACTAATACTGGGACTGGTGCCGGGAGCTGGACTAATACTGGGAATGATACTGGGAGCGTGGACTAATACTGGGACTGATACTGGGAGCTGTACTCATCCTGGGACTGATGCTGGGAGCTGGACTCACACTGGGACTGATGCTGGGAGCGTGGAATAATACTGGGACCGATACTGGGAGCTGGACTCATCCTGAGACTGATGCTGGAAGCTGGACTCATACTGGGACTGATGCTGGTAGCTGGGACTAATACTGGGACTGATGCTGGGAGCTGGACTCATACTGGGACTGATGATGGGCCTGATGCCGGGAGCTGGGACTAATCCTGGGACTATTGCTGGGAGCTGGACTCATACTGGGACTGATGCTGGGAGCTGGACTCATATTGGGTCTGATGCTGGGACGCTGGGACTAATACTGGGACTGGTGCCAGGAGCTGGACTAATACTGGGACTGATGATGGGAGCTGGACTCATACTGGGAATGATGCTGGGAGCTGGACTCATATTGGGACTGAAGCTGGGAGCTGGACTCATACTGGGACTGATGCTGGGAGCTGGACTCATACTGGGACTGATGCTGGGAGCTGGACTTATACTGGAAATGATGCTGGGAGCTGGACTCATATTGGGTCTGATGCTGGGACGCTAGGACTAATACTGGGACTGGTGCCGGGAGCTGGGACTAATACTGGGAATGATGCTGGGAGCTGGGACTAATACCTGGACCTAAGCTTGGAGCTGGACTCACACTGGAACTGATGCTGGGAGCTGGACTCATACTGGGACTGATGCTGGGAGCTGGACTCACACTGGGAATGATGCTTGGAGCTGGACTCACACTGGGACTGATGCTGGGAGCTGGGACTTATACTGGGACTGATGCTGGGAGCTGGGACTAATACCAGGACTGATGCTGGGAGCTGGGACTCATACTGGGACTGATGCTGGGAGCTGGACTCATACTGGGACTGATGCTGGGAGCTGGACTTATACTGGGACTGATACCTGGAGCTGGACTCACACTGGGACTGATGCTGGGAGCTGGGACTCATACTGGGACTGATGCTGGGAGCTCGGACTCATACTGGGACTGATCCTGGGAGCGTGGACTAATACTGGGACTAATACTGGGAGCTGGACTCATTCTGGGACTGATACTGGGAGCTGGGACTCATTCTGGGACTGATGCTGGGAGCTGGACTAATCCTGGGACTGATGCTGGAAGCTGGACTCATACTGGGACTGATGCTGGGAGCTGGACTTATACTGGGACTGATGCTGGGAGCTGGGACTACTACTCGGACTGATGCTGGGAGATGGACTCATGCTGGGACTGATGCTCGTCCCTGGGACTAATACTGGGACTGATGCTGGGAGCTGGACTCATGCTGGGTCTCATACTGGGACTGATGCTGGTAGCTGTGACTAACACTGGGACTGAGGCTGGGAGCTCGGACTAATTCTGTGACTGATGCTGGGAGCTGGACTTATACTGAGACTGATGCTGGGAGCTGGACTCATACTGGGACTGCGGCAGGGAGCTGGACTCATACTGGGACTGATGCTGGGAGCTGGACTCATGCTCGGACTAATACTGGGAGCTGGGACTCATACTGGAACTGATGCTGGGGAGTGGACTCATGCTGGGACTAATACTGGGAGCTGGGACGCATACTGGAACTGATGCCGGGAGTGGACTCATACTGGGACTGATGCTGGGAGCTGGACTCATGCTTGGACTAATGCTGGGAGCTGGGACTCATACTGGAACTGATGCCGGGAGTGGACTCATACTGGGACTGATGCTGGGAGCTGGGACTCATACTGGGACTGATTCTGGGAGCTGGACTCATACTGGGACTGATACTGGGAGCTGGGACTCATACTGGGACTGATGCTGGGAGCTGGACTCATACTGGGACTGATGCTGGGAGCTGGACTCATACTGGAACTGATGCTGAGAACTGGGACTCACACTGGGACTGATGCTGGGAGCTGGACTCACACTGGGACTATGCTTGGAGCTGGACTCATACTGGGACTATGCTGGGAACTAAACTCATACTCTGACTGATACTGGGAGCTGGGACTCATACTGGGACTGATGCTGGGAGCTGGTACTCATACTGGGACTGATGCTGGGAGCTGGGACTCATACTGGGATTGATTCTGGGAGTGGACTCATACTGGGACTGATGCTGGGAGTGGACTCATACTGGTCTGGGACTCATACTGACTATGCTGGGAGCTGGACTCATACTTGACTATGCTGGGAGTGACTCACTGGGACTATGCTGTGAGCTGGGACTCATACTGGACTGATACTGGAGCTGGGACTCATCTGGGACTATGCTGGAGCTACTACTGACTATGCTGGGAGCTGGACTAAACTGGACTATGCTGGAGCTGGACACTACTACTATGCTGGGACTGACTTACTGACTGCTCGGAGCTGGACTCATACTGGGACTATGTTGGGAGCTGAAATCATACTAGGACTATGCTGGGAGCTGGGACTCATACTGGGACTATGCTGGGAGCTGGACTCATACTGGGACTGTTGGGAGCTGGACTCATACTGGGACTGTGTTGGGAGCTGGACTCATACTGGGACTATGCTGGGAGCTGGGACTAATACTGGACTGCTGCTGGGAGCTGGGACTCATACTGGGACTGATTCTGGGAGGGACTCATACTGGGACTGATGCTGGGAGTGGATTCATACTGGGACTCATACTGGGACTATGCTGGGAGCTGGGACTCATACTGGGACTGATGCTGTGAGCTGGGACTCATACTGGGACTGATACTGGGAGCTGGGACTCATACTGGACTATGCCGGGAGCTGGACAATACACTTGCTGGGAGCTGGACTCATACTGACTATACTGGGAGCTGGACACTCTGGGACTATGCTGGGAGCTGGGACCAATACTGGGACTGCTGCTGGGAGCTGGACTCATACTGGGACTGATGCTGGGAGCTGGGACTCATACTGGGACTGATGCTGGGAGTGGACTAATACTGGGACTCATACTGGGACTGATACTGGGAGCTGGGACTCATGCTGGGAAGGATGCTGGGAGCTGGGACTAATACTGGGACTGATCCTGGGAGCTGGACTCATACTGGGACTGATGTTGGAGCTGAACTCATACTGGGACTGATACTGGGAGCTGGACTTATCCTGGGACTATGCTGGGAGCTGGACTCATACTGGGACTGATACTGGGAGCTGGGACTCATACTGGGACTGATGCTGGGAGCTGGGACTAATACTGGGACTGATGCTGGGAGCTGGGACTCATACTGGGACTGATACTGGGAGCTGGGACACATACTGGACTATGCTGGGAGCTGGGACTAATACTGGGACTGCTGCTGGAGCTGGACTCATACTGGGACTGATGTTGGGAGCTGAACTCATACTAGGACTGATGCTGGGAGCTGGGACTCATACTGGGACTGATGCTGGGAGCTGGACTCATACTGGGACTGATGTTGGGAGCTGGACTCATACTGGGACTGATGTTGGGAGCTGGACTCATACTGGGACTGATGTTGGGAGCTGGACTCATACTGGGACTGATGCTGGGAGCTGGACTCATACTGGGACTAATGCTGGGAGCTTGGACTCATACTGGGAGCTGGACTAATCCTGAGACTGATGCTGGGAGCTGGACTAATACTGGGACTGATGCTGGGAGCTTGGACTCATACTGGGACTGATGCTGGGAGCTGGACTCATACTGGGACTGATACTGGGAGCTGGACTTATCCTGGGACTGATGCTGGGAGCTGGACTCATACTGGGACTGATGTTGGGAGCTGGACTAATACTGGGACTGATGCTGGGAGCGGACTCATACTGGGACTGATGTTGGGAGCTGGACTCATACTGGGACTGATGTTGGGAGCTGTGACTCATACTCGGACTGATGTTGGAGCTGGACTCATACTGGGACTGATGTTGGGAGCTGGACTCATACTGGGACTGATGCTGGAAACTAGACTCATACTGGGACTGCTGCTGGGAGCTTGGACTCATACTGGGACTGATGTTGGGAGCTGGACTCATACTGGGACTGATGTTGGGAGCTGGACTCATACTGGGACTGATGCTGGGAGCTTGGACTCATACTGGGACTGATGCTGGGAGCTGGGACTCATACTAGGAATGATGCTGGGAGTGGACTAATACTGGGACTCATACTGGGACTGATACTGGGAGCTGGGACTCATACTGGGAAGGATGCTGGGAGCTGGGACTATACTGGGACTGATCGTGGGAGCTGGACTCATACTGGGACTGATGTTGGGAGCTGAACTCATACTGGGACCGATGCTGGGAGCTGGGACTCATACTGGGACTGATGCTGGGAGCTTGGACTCATACTGGGACTAATGCTGGGAGCTGGACTCATACTGGGACTAATGCTGGGAGCTTGGACTCATACTGGGACTGATGCTGGGAGCTGGACTAATGCTGGGACTGATGCTGGGAGCTGGACTCATACTGGGACTAATGCTGGGAGCTTGGACTCATACTGGGACTGATGCTGGGAGCTGGACTCATACTGGGACTGATACTGGGAGCTGGACTTATCCTGGGACTGATGCTGGGAGCTGGACTAATCCTGGGACTGATGCTGGGAGCTGGACTCATACTGGGACTAATGCTGGGAGCTTGGACTCATACTGGGACTGATGCTGGGAGCTGGACTCATACTGGGACTGATACTGGGAGCTGGACTTATCCTGGGACTGATGCTGGGAGCTGGACTCATACTGGGACTGATGTTGGGAACTGGACTCATACTGGGACTGATGATGGGAGCTGTGACTCATACTGGGACTGATGTTGGAGCTGGACTCATACTGGGACTGATGTTGGGAGCTGGACTCATACTGGGACTGATGTTGGGAGCTGGACTCATACTGGGACTGATGCTGGGAACTAGACTCATACTGGGACTGCTGCTGGGAGCTTGGACTCATACTGGGACTGATGCTGGGAGCTGGACTTATCCTGGGACTGATGCTGGGAGCTGGACTCATACTGGGACTGATTTTGGGAGCTGGACTCATACTGGGACTGATGCTGGGAGCCGACTCATACTGGGACTGATGTTGGGAGCTGGACTCATACTGGGACTGATTTTGGGAGCTGGACTCATACTGGGACTGATGCTGGGAGCCGACTCATACTGGGACTGATGTTGGGAGCTGGACTCATACTGGGACTGATGTTGGGAGCTGTGACTCATACTGGGACTGATGTTGGAGCCTGACTCATACTGGGACTGATGTTGGGAGCTGGACTCATACTGGGACTGATGTTGGGAGCTGGACTCATACTGGGACTGATGCTGGGAGCGGACTCATACTGGGACTGATGTTGGGAGCTGGACTCATACTGGGACTAATGCTGGGAGCTGGACTCATACTGGGACTAATGCTGGGAGCTTGGACTCATACTGGGACTGATGCTGGGAGCTGGACTAATGCTGGGACTGATGCTGGGAGCTGGACTCATACTGGGACTAATGCTGGGAGCTTGGACTCATACTGGGACTGATGCTGGGAGCTGGACTCATACTGGGACTGATACTGGGAGCTGGACTTATCCTGGGACTGATGCTGGGAGCTGGACTAATCCTGGGACTGATGCTGGGAGCTGGACTCATACTGGGACTATAGCTGGGAGCTTGGACTCATACTGGGACTGATGCTGGGAGCTGGGACTCACACTGGGACTGATGCTGGGAGCTGGACTCACACTGGGACTGATGCTTGGAGCTGGACTCATACTGGGACTGATGCTGGGAACTAAACTCATACCTGACTGATACTGGGAGCTGGGACTCATACTGGGACTGATGCTGGGAGCTGGTACTCATACTGGGACTGATGCTGGGAGCTGGACTCATACTGGGATTGATTCTGGGAGTGGACTCATACTGGGACTGATGCTGGGAGTGGACTCATACTGGTCTGGGACTCATACTGGGACTGATGCTGGGAGCTGGACTCATACTTGGACTGATGCTGGGAGTGAACTCATACTGGGACTGATGCTGTGAGCTGGGACTCATACTGGGACTGATACTGGGAGCTGGGACTCATACTGGGACTGATGCTGGGAGCTGGGACTAATACTGGGACTGATGCTGGGAGCTGGGACTAAAACTGGGACTGATGCTGGGAGCTGGGACACATACTGGGACTGATGCTGGGAGCTGGGACTAATACTGGGACTGCTGCTGGGAGCTGGACTCATACTGGGACTGATGTTGGGAGCTGAACTCATACTAGGACTGATGCTGGGAGCTGGGACTCATACTGGGACTGATGCTGGGAGCTGGACTCATACTGGGACTGATGTTGGGAGCTGGACTCATACTGGGACTGATGTTGGGAGCTGGACTCATACTGGGACTGATGCTGGGAGCTGGGACTAATACTGGGACTGCTGCTGGGAGCTGGGACTCATACTGGGACTGATTCTGGGAGTGGACTCATACTGGGACTGATGCTGGGAGTGGATTCATACTGGGACTGATGATGGGAGCTGTGACTCATACTGGGACTGATGTTGGAGCTGGACTCATACTGGGACTGATGTTGGGAGCTGGACTCATACTGGGACTGATGTTGGGAGCTGGACTCATACTGGGACTGATGCTGGGAACTAGACTCATACTGGGACTGCTGCTGGGAGCTTGGACTCATACTGGGACTGATGCTGGGAGCTGGACTTATCCTGGGACTGATGCTGGGAGCTGGACTCATACTGGGACTGATTTTGGGAGCTGGACTCATACTGGGACTGATGCTGGGAGCCGACTCATACTGGGACTGATGTTGGGAGCTGGACTCATACTGGGACTGATGTTGGGAGCTGTGACTCATACTGGGACTGATGTTGGAGCCTGACTCATACTGGGACTGATGTTGGGAGCTGGACTCATACTGGGACTGATGTTGGGAGCTGGACTCATACTGGGACTGATGCTGGGAGCGGACTCATACTGGGACTGATGTTGGGAGCTGGACTCATACTGGGACTAATGCTGGGAGCTGGACTCATACTGGGACTAATGCTGGGAGCTTGGACTCATACTGGGACTGATGCTGGGAGCTGGACTAATGCTGGGACTGATGCTGGGAGCTGGACTCATACTGGGACTAATGCTGGGAGCTTGGACTCATACTGGGACTGATGCTGGGAGCTGGACTCATACTGGGACTGATACTGGGAGCTGGACTTATCCTGGGACTGATGCTGGGAGCTGGACTAATCCTGGGACTGATGCTGGGAGCTGGACTCATACTGGGACTATAGCTGGGAGCTTGGACTCATACTGGGACTGATGCTGGGAGCTGGGACTCACACTGGGACTGATGCTGGGAGCTGGACTCACACTGGGACTGATGCTTGGAGCTGGACTCATACTGGGACTGATGCTGGGAACTAAACTCATACTCTGACTGATACTGGGAGCTGGGACTCATACTGGGACTGATGCTGGGAGCTGGTACTCATACTGGGACTGATGCTGGGAGCTGGACTCATACTGGGATTGATTCTGGGAGTGGACTCATACTGGGACTGATGCTGGGAGTGGACTCATACTGGTCTGGGACTCATACTGGGACTGATGCTGGGAGCTGGACTCATACTTGGACTGATGCTGGGAGTGAACTCATACTGGGACTGATGCTGTGAGCTGGGACTCATACTGGGACTGATACTGGGAGCTGGGACTCATACTGGGACTGATGCTGGGAGCTGGGACTAATACTGGGACTGATGCTGGGAGCTGGGACTAAAACTGGGACTGATGCTGGGAGCTGGGACACATACTGGGACTGATGCTGGGAGCTGGGACTAATACTGGGACTGCTGCTGGGAGCTGGACTCATACTGGGACTGATGTTGGGAGCTGAAATCATACTAGGACTGATGCTGGGAGCTGGGACTCATACTGGGACTGATGCTGGGAGCTGGACTCATACTGGGACTGATGTTGGGAGCTGGACTCATACTGGGACTGATGTTGGGAGCTGGACTCATACTGGGACTGATGCTGGGAGCTGGGACTAATACTGGGACTGCTGCTGGGAGCTGGGACTCATACTGGGACTGATTCTGGGAGTGGACTCATACTGGGACTGATGCTGGGAGTGGATTCATACTGGGACTCATACTGGGACTGATGCTGGGAGCTGGGACTCATACTGGGACTGATGCTGTGAGCTGGGACTCATACTGGGACTGATACTGGGAGCTGGGACTCATACTGGGACTGATGCCGGGAGCTGGGACTAATACTGGGACTGATGCTGGGAGCTGGGACTCATACTGGGACTGATACTGGGAGCTGGGACACATACTGGGACTGATGCTGGGAGCTGGGACCAATACTGGGACTGCTGCTGGGAGCTGGACTCATACTGGGACTGATGCTGGGAGCTGGGACTCATACTGGGACTGATGCTGGGAGTGGACTAATACTGGGACTCATACTGGGACTGATACTGGGAGCTGGGACTCATGCTGGGAAGGATGCTGGGAGCTGGGACTAATACTGGGACTGATCCTGGGAGCTGGACTCATACTGGGACTGATGTTGGAGCTGAACTCATACTGGGACTGATACTGGGAGCTGGACTTATCCTGGGACTGATGCTGGGAGCTGGACTCATACTGGGACTGATACTGGGAGCTGGGACTCATACTGGGACTGATGCTGGGAGCTGGGACTAATACTGGGACTGATGCTGGGAGCTGGGACTCATACTGGGACTGATACTGGGAGCTGGGACACATACTGGGACTGATGCTGGGAGCTGGGACTAATACTGGGACTGCTGCTGGGAGCTGGACTCATACTGGGACTGATGTTGGGAGCTGAACTCATACTAGGACTGATGCTGGGAGCTGGGACTCATACTGGGACTGATGCTGGGAGCTGGACTCATACTGGGACTGATGTTGGGAGCTGGACTCATACTGGGACTGATGTTGGGAGCTGGACTCATACTGGGACTGATGTTGGGAGCTGGACTCATACTGGGACTGATGCTGGGAGCTTGGACTCATACTGGGACTGATGCTGGGAGCTGGGACTCATACTGGGACTGATGCTGGGAGTGGACTAATACTGGGACTCATACTGGGACTGATACTGGGAGCTGGGACTCATACTGGGAAGGATGCTGGGAGCTGGGACTAATACTGGGACTGATCCTGGGAGCTGGACTCATACTGGGACTGATGTTGGGAGCTGAACTCATACTGGGACTGATGCTGGGAGCTGGGACTCATACTGGGACTGATGCTGGGAGCTTGGACTCATACTGGGACTAATGCTGGGAGCTGGACTCATACTGGGACTAATGCTGGGAGCTTGGACTCATACTGGGAGCTGGACTAATCCTGAGACTGATGCTGGGAGCTGGACTCATACTGGGACTAATGCTGGGAGCTTGGACTCATACTGGGACTGATGCTGGGAGCTGGACTCATACTGGGACTGATACTGGGAGCTGGACTTATCCTGGGACTGATGCTGGGAGCTGGACTCATACTGGGACTGATGTTGGGAGCTGGACTCATACTGGGACTGATGCTGGGAGCGGACTCATACTGGGACTGATGTTGGGAGCTGGACTCATACTGGGACTGATGTTGGGAGCTGTGACTCATACTCGGACTGATGTTGGAGCTGGACTCATACTGGGACTGATGTTGGGAGCTGGACTCATACTGGGACTGATGCTGGAAACTAGACTCATACTGGGACTGCTGCTGGGAGCTTGGACTCATACTGGGACTGATGTTGGGAGCTGGACTCATACTGGGACTGATGTTGGGAGCTGGACTCATACTGGGACTGATGCTGGGAGCTTGGACTCATACTGGGACTGATGCTGGGAGCTGGGACTCATACTAGGAATGATGCTGGGAGTGGACTAATACTGGGACTCATACTGGGACTGATACTGGGAGCTGGGACTCATACTGGGAAGGATGCTGGGAGCTGGGACTAATACTGGGACTGATCGTGGGAGCTGGACTCATACTGGGACTGATGTTGGGAGCTGAACTCATACTGGGACCGATGCTGGGAGCTGGGACTCATACTGGGACTGATGCTGGGAGCTTGGACTCATACTGGGACTAATGCTGGGAGCTGGACTCATACTGGGACTAATGCTGGGAGCTTGGACTCATACTGGGACTGATGCTGGGAGCTGGACTAATGCTGGGACTGATGCTGGGAGCTGGACTCATACTGGGACTAATGCTGGGAGCTTGGACTCATACTGGGACTGATGCTGGGAGCTGGACTCATACTGGGACTGATACTGGGAGCTGGACTTATCCTGGGACTGATGCTGGGAGCTGGACTAATCCTGGGACTGATGCTGGGAGCTGGACTCATACTGGGACTAATGCTGGGAGCTTGGACTCATACTGGGACTGATGCTGGGAGCTGGACTCATACTGGGACTGATACTGGGAGCTGGACTTATCCTGGGACTGATGCTGGGAGCTGGACTCATACTGGGACTGATGTTGGGAGATGGACTCATACTGGGACTGATGTTGGGAGCTGTGACTCATACTGGGACTGATGTTGGAGCTGGACTCATACTGGGACTGATGTTGGGAGCTGGACTCATACTGGGACTGATGTTGGGAGCTGGACTCATACTGGGACTGATGCTGGAAACTAGACTCATACTGGGACTGCTGCTGGGAGCTTGGACTCATACTGGGACTGATGCTGGGAGCTGGACTTATCCTGGGACTGATGCTGGGAGCTGGACTCATACTGGGACTGATTTTGGGAGCTGGACTCATACTGGGACTGATGCTGGGAGCCGACTCATACTGGGACTGATGTTGGGAGCTGGACTCATACTGGGACTGATGTTGGGAGCTGTGACTCATACTGGGACTGATGTTGGAGCCTGACTCATACTGGGACTGATGTTGGGAGCTGGACTCATACTGGGACTGATGTTGGGAGCTGGACTAATACTGGGACTGATGCTGGGAGCGGACTCATACTGGGACTGATGTTGGGAGCTGGACTCATACTGGGACTAATGCTGGGAGCTGGACTCATACTGGGACTAATGCTGGGAGCTTGGACTCATACTGGGACTGATGCTGGGAGCTGGACTAATGCTGGGACTGATGCTGGGAGCTGGACTCATACTGGGACTAATGCTGGGAGCTTGGACTCATACTGGGACTGATGCTGGGAGCTGGACTCATACTGGGACTGATACTGGGAGCTGGACTTATCCTGGGACTGATGCTGGGAGCTGGACTAATCCTGGGACTGATGCTGGGAGCTGGACTCATACTGGGACTATAGCTGGGAGCTTGGACTCATACTGGGACTGATGCTGGGAGCTGGACTCATACTGGGACTGATACTGGGAGCTGGACTTATCCTGGGACTGATGCTGGGAGCTGGACTCATACTGGGACTGATGTTGGGAGCTGGACTCATACTGGGACTGATGATGGGAGCTGTGACTCATACTGGGACTGATGTTGGAGCTGGACTCATACTGGGACTGATGTTGGGAGCTGGACTCATACTGGGACTGATGTTGGGAGCTGGACTCATACTGGGACTGATGCTGGGAACTAGACTCATATTGGGACTGCTGCTGGGAGCTTGGACTCATACTGGGACTGATGCTGGGAGCTGGACTTATCCTGGGACTGATGCTGGGAGCTGGACTCATACTGGGACTGAATTAGGGAGCTGGACTCATACTGGGACTGATGCTGGGAGCCGACTCATACTGGGACTGATGTTGGGAGCTGGACTCATACTGGGACTGATGTTGGGAGCTGTGACTCATACTGGGACTGATGTTGGAGCCTGACTCATACTGGGACTGATGTTGGGAGCTGGACTCATACTGGGACTGATGTTGGGAGCTGGACTCATACTGGGACTGATGCTGGGAGCGGACTCATACTGGGACTGATGTTGGGAGCTGGACTCATACTGGGACTGATGTTGGGAGCTTTGACTCATACTGGGACTGATATTGGAGCTGGACTCATACTGGGACTGATGTTGGGAGCTGGACTCATACTGGGACTGGTGCTTGGAGCCGGACTAATCCTGGGACTGATGCTGGGAGCTGGACTTGTACTGGGACTGATCCTGGGAGCTGGACTCATACTGGGACTGATGCTGGGAGCTGGACTCGAACTGGGACTGATCCTGGGAGCTGGACTAATACTGGGACCGATGCTGGGAGCTGGACTCAAACTGGGACTGATGCTGGAAACTAGACTCATACTGGGACTGCTGCAGGGAGCTGGGACTAATATTGGGACTGATACTGGGAGCTGGACTAATACTGGGACTGATGCTGGGAGCTGGAGTCACACTGGGACTGATGCTGGGAGCTGGAGTCACACTGGGACTGATGCTGGGAGCTGGAGTCACACTGGGACTGATGCTGGGAGCTGTGTGTGTTTTTAGATGGGGAATCAGCATGACAATGAGCTCATAAACACAGTAAGGAGTAAACAATGTGCTCGCTCACATTTGCTTCACAAAGTTTTCAGCAACACTTGAAAATATTTCTAGATTTGTTGTTGGAAAAAAAAATCATTCAAGAGGTCTGAAAACTCGCTGAATGTAGCAACAAAGTTGTAAATTCTGTCATGTGCATCAGTGTAATTGTGTGAATGGTGGTCAAAGTAGGATTTGACAGGTTGGGGTGCCCTAAAATTAGACGTTGCAGCCTGTTGGGAAAATTGGATGAAATTTTTGCAAATTTTGCAAAATGATTGCAAAAACCTATAGTGGCTTTATTGGCTGGATTAACAATGTAACATGGCTAACTAACATAAATAAATACAGTAAACTAACAGCCTAAATATAAAGCTTGGGCAAAGAATAAATGCAGTGCTGCTATTGGCTCTGACCTTGGCTTTCTTTAGTCCCTTATCACAGTAAAAATGTGGAATTTCTCAAGTGATAGTGAATTAACAAAAGGGACACATTTTAAATTGGCTTTAATGACAAGAACAATGGATGAACAAAATGATGCGATGCTCTAATGGGGCTCATCAGAGCGTCAGAGGAGACAAATATTAATTAAAACATTAGATCTGTCCAAAGTAATCGGTAACATTTTTAATCTAATAACACCATTATTCTACTTAAACATTACTGTGACTCAGTGGACTTTTCACTGGCTGATGTATACTTTTTAAACCAATGTTTACCTTTAAAGACCCACAACGTAGATCTTTAAAAACTAGTTTTCTTTCAGGACATACTGATTTTTCCCGTAAATTTCCTCTCATCAAAGCTAGCATCCATCAGTTAAAATCACCTTGATGGCAAATCTGACACTTTTCTGATATCAGTGCTTGATGACGGCCTACATAGCCTTCACCGAGTTGATGCGCATCTGCAGAGCACTGACTCACTCCAGAGCGTCACACATTTAATTAAGTTTAATTTGGCCCCGCTTCTCTGCATGCTTCATGTATGGAACAGATAAACTATATTGCTCATCCATCCAGATGGAATCAGGTGTTCCATCACTTCCATGTCCACAGGTGTATAAATGAAGCAGCTCGGCATGCAGACTGTTTCTACAAACGTGTGAAAGAATGTGTCGCTCTCAGGAATCAGTGAATTCCAGCGTGGAACTGTGATAGGATGCCACCTGTGCAACAATCCAGTGGTGAAATTTCCTCCTAAATATTCCACAGTCACTGTCAGCTGGATTATAAGAACATGGAAGTGTTTGGGAACGACAGCATCTCAGCCATGAAGTGGTCGTCCACGTAAACTGATGGAGCGGGTCAGTGATGCTGAAGCTCATAGTGAGAAGAGGTGGCCAACTTTCTGCAGAGTCAATCACTACAGACCTCCAAACTTCATGTGGCCTTCAGATCAGATCAAGAACAGTGACAGAGAGCTTCATGGAATGGGTTTCCATGGCAACCACCTGCATCCATCCATACATTACCAAGTGCGATGCAAAGTGTGGATGCAGTGGTGGAAAGCAGCCGCCACTGGACTCTAGAGCAGTGGAGGCGTTCTCTGGAGGGACCAATCACGCTTCTCCATCTGGAAATCTGATGGAGGAGTCTGGGTTTGGCAGTTGCCAGGACAACAGTACTTGTCTGACTGCATTGTGCCAAGTGGAAAGTTTGGTGGAGGTGCCGGGGTGTTTACATGACGATATCGTATTTTAGACGGTTAATTAGCTTGTGGCTCGGTGCTTTACTGACAGCATGACGGTGAGATGTGAGCACACAACAAAACAGCGATCAGACGAGGTGAAACATCGTTGCTCCTCCCTCCTCTGGAACGGATTGGGACGATGAGGTAAAGAAGTGACTGAGGATAAGCTATGCTAACATCGCTACACAATCAACCCCATGGATGGTGATGGTGATGGTGAGGCTATGCAAAGCATGAAGAGCCCCGAAGCTCCAGCAGGCTCGTTGGGATGGACTGCGTCTGCGTCTGACTTCATGATCAGACCAGAACTGCTGAGTCATCAGCTCACCAACGTGAAGGCTGCAGGTTGGAGGATCTCACTGCATTAGTCTTTGTTTGGATAAAAGTTACTGAACGTTGTGCAGATCTGATCAAGTCTAATTTCAGAGCACTGAGACGGCACGTTGTTGACCATAAGTACATAAACTTGTACTGAACTGTAGCAGAAACGTCTGCAGACAGAATGTTATCTACCTGTTCAGGTAAAGCACAGCATTCTGGGAAATGTCCAAGCTCACATGTACAAAACTTTAACGCTTTGCCTTGTCAGGAATTTCAAACAAATAAAAGAAATGGAATTTTTATTTTTTTTTTAGATGGTGTAGAAATACGTAAATCTGGCTTCATCCTCCCCATCACTGCCGTCCTTCCACAGGAGCCGGGGTCTCATTTATAAAGCTTGCTTACGCACAAAACAGGGCCTGAAAGTGGCGTAAGTAATTTTCCACGCAAAGTTTCAGATTTATAAAAATAAACCTGACGGGAAAATGTGCGCACCTGTACGCAAACTCTGAACCTTGCGCACGAACATTTTGGAGACGGGAAACTGGCGGCACCGCTGGTAAGATGATGAGCTGAAGCCACGATCATGCATTTAACCATCATATCAGACTGGAGACCATCGTAAACCCCCATCTGTTCCTGGAATGAGCTGTACGATCCATCAGCCTCATTTCAGAGCTACAGTAGGCTGCAGCTTCAATTATATAGGATGACAGTTATTGGTAGGTTACCTGTAACAAGGTGTGGAGGCTGATTGTAATTACTGAGGAAACGGTGACACTCGTACATAATGCTTCACATGGACGCGCTGCACTGCTGGAAGATCATGGAAAGAAGAGGATAAAGATGGAGAGAGTTTTTAGAAACCACCAATATTCCTACATGATTACTGACTGATGCCGATAGATTCCTCTGAGCAACCTTCCCGAACTGGGGATTCTTAGATCATTTCAGAGGGTCGCCAGACGATTGTAATCGCTGTAAACTAAATACATTTAGAATTTTTAGGGTTGTCAAAATAAATCTGTTAATGCAGGGAGATTAATCTGTGGGAATATAAACGCATTCATTTTCTAAGAAATAAATTAGAGCCTAACTCATAATAAAAATTGCAATTTAACAATATCTTGCAAAAGCCCCTTCTCATATCTTGGTCAGCTAAGTTGTTTTTTTTATTACCATGTTTTCTTACAGTTGTGTACATATGTATGATTATTGTTGCACTTGTACTTTTTATATTATCATGTTAGATAGATATTATATTGTAAAAAAAAAAAAACAGTATTACAAACATTGAATTTCCCTTCTGGGATTAATAAAGTATTTTTCATTTCATTTAATTAATAATCCACCAACCCCCCCCCCCCCATTATCCCCCTAATTCATGAAGATTCTGACAGTTTTCCAGCCTCACATGTAGATGCTGCAGGATGATCTGAAATGTCGCACAATAAAGGGCTCAGCTGTTGCGGGGGTCAGGAACAACAACGTCTGGTATCTGGGGGGGGGGGGTCGTAGCTCAGAAAGTTTGGGAACTCCTGGATCTGTGTGTTAAACTGGACTCGACCGACCCGCCGAATCCGTTTAATCCCAGTGCGCAGTTTTTGACCACAACGCGCTCCAGTGTGCAGCAGCCGTTGTGTTCGTTCACCGCTGCAGCAACGTGCTGTCACTTCTGTTTATCTGCGATTCCACTGTGACGTCCAAATATAACCCAAAAAGGACCCCAGGAAGAATAGCTGTCAAGTCTATGACAGCTCGTGGGGATCCAAATAATAAACAAACAACGTTCTTTCAACGTTTCACCACCAACAAGCTCTTCCACTTCATTCTCCATGAAACTGCGTTTTCTCGTCTTCTCAGTCGCCACGATCAAGTTTAAATGCCTCAGATCAGCTTATTTATATGCAAAAAATGTCCATGAGGTGCTTTGCATTGACCCTTCATGGTAGAATGTGGGCGTGTAGGGGGGGGGGGGGGGGGGGGATATGAGCCAAATTCACCTGCGCAAACTTCCAAGGAGAGTGTGATTTATAAAGGGGAAATTGCTTGGATTTTTGCGTACGCCCGGTTTTATAAATCTGAATATTTTTCGGCGTAAGCAAACTTTGGGTTTTTGGCGCACGTACACTTTTAGTATAGATCCTGCGCTTTATAAATGAGACCCCTGGTCATTACATTCACATCTACGCTGGATTCTCACGTCCTTTTATCTTTATTCCCTCTCATTGTTTATGAATGTGTTGAGGGTCTGAAAGGCTCATATAAATGCAACGTATTATCATCATTATTATTTTTGTTATTATCATTATTATTATTATTGAGGGTTTGGGTGGTCACGGATAACATGAGAAAAGGTGGCATGAGGAAAGGTGGATACACAATAAGTCCAGTGTCTTTGAAAAAAACAAATCCAGATTATGAAGAGGGAGTGTGACATTTGTGCCCGTGTGCTGGTGTAACCTACATTTATGCTTCATATTTATCCGAGTGGAATAACTTGAGGCTGCAACATGTTTGTGTTGCTTCGTCGCAGCAGTCGGATTTCAGCCCGTCCAGTTTGTGAACATCAGTTTACTGCAGAATGAAACACCAGCTGTTTAAAATGATCTTTATGAAGCCAATTAAAAACACCAACATGGATTTATTACTGGGAACATCACATGGAAGTCCCGTCAGAAAATCAGAGCGAATCAGTGAGAAGTGAAACCGATCAGGAACAGGGGTCTCATTTCTAAACTGTGCGTAGGATCTTTACTAAAAGTGTACGTACGCCCAAAACCCAAAGTTTGTGTACGCCCAAAAAATTCAGATTTATAAAACCGTGCGTACGCACAGATTCAAGCAGTTTCCCCTTTATGAATCACACTCTTCCTGGAAGTTTGTGCAGGTGAATTAGGCCCCGCCCCCTAGACGCCCACATTCTTCCATAAATGGTCAATGCAAAGCACCTCATGGATGTTTCTGCATATACATGAGCAGCTGATCTGAGGCATTTAAAACTGAATCCTAGCGAACGAAAAGAGAATAAAAGTGATTTCGCGGAGACGGAAGTGGAGGAGCTTGTTGGTGAGTTGGAGCCTCACAGAATCATTTTATTTGGGCGTCACAGGAAACAGATAAACTAGAGTCTGCTGATGCAGCAGGTTGTTGTGGCAGTGATGATGTAACAGAGTCTGATCCAGAAGCTGTGGAGGAAACGCTGTCAGAGCGACTGCAGAACACAGAACACCTGTTTGTGTCGTGTGGTTCAGCAATCCCCCCCCCTCCTGCATCTAAACACCTCCGGCTCTTTGGTGAGGCCGATGGCTCCACGACGGAGCGCGCTGTGGTCAGCAGCTGCTGTTGCATTAAGGTGGGCTCGGTTTCGTCGGGTTGGTTTATCTGGGTCCAGTTCATAGACAAAAGCGTTGCAAAAGCTCATGCTTATGGCTTATGAGCCAGTCATCATCATCATCATCATCATCACTGGGTCAGGAAACCCTGGTGATCCCTGAAAGCGCGTTACCTTCTAGCTCTTCCATCTGTAGGTCCTCCAGCAGCACCGATGCATCCATGCGCAGCATTACGCACGAGTGTCACCACAGTATTAATATGCTTACATCAGTCAGTCTGACTGCTGCAGCTCGTCAGGATCTGTGTTAATGCGGTAAATAAATCACCGATGATCACTGGGTAGAGGAAGATGATGGTGAGAAAACCTGATGAAATGTTGATTTAACATGTAAGTTTGCTTACGGACATTTTTATTTATCTGAAAGGTTCTTCCAGTTTCACCTGCAGCAGAAATGACGCTGCTGGTTTGAATCCTGTAAAGTCGTCTATGATAATTTGATATGAAGGAGAATTAAATGTTTGAGAGTGACAGGACATACGGAGCCTGCACGGGGCTCCATGCCCCCCACCCAGAGGAAAATTTTAATTCTCTTTTGCATCTCAGGAGACAGAAAGCAGATCTCACCTCAGCCTCATTCAGGTTTCACATCGTTCTCATGAACGTCTCTTTAGTTTCCCCTAAAATTCACCAGGAGAAATCATCTGATTTGAGACTTAAAGCAGACGTCTGAGAATGATCTGAGAAATGACTGACATCTGCTTTGGAACTAGAAGTGAGACCAGGCTGAGATTTTGTGAAACTTTTCCATCTGGAGACGGTGAGAAACAGCAGAAATGAGCCGTTGTCTCATTCAGCTCTCACATGGATCTCATATTTGTCTAAAAGTAAATGAGACTTTTTTTTTTTTTTCTTTAAAGGATTTTTTGGGCTCTAGTGGCCTTTATGCGACAGTGTATAGCGACAGGAAAGGGGCAGACAGAGTGGGGAGTGACATGCAGCAAAGGGACCTGGACCGGGAATCGAACCGGGGCCGACTGCGTTGAGGAGCTGTAGCCTCTGTTCATGGGGGGGCCGCTCAACCAACCGAGCCAACCACCGCCCCGTAAATGAGACTTTTATGAGATCTGCTTTCCAAAATGACTTTCCTCTGGTCTGCAAAATGTGCGTACGCAGGTCTGTAGTTTGCTTAAAGTTACGCACATTCCTAAGCTAGTTTTTTTCTATAAATCCCAGCTCTTGCGCAAGAAGTTGCTTACGCACGTCCTAGCCCGGTTTTGTGTGTAAGCAAGCTTTAGAAATGAGGCCCCAGGTTCTGTTGGCAGTGATGCAGGACTCCAGGACCACAATCTGTTTCTTCCAGTCGGGCTGCTGCAGAGAGACGAAGTGGAACGAGCCCAGAACCTCCACAGTAATAAAGTAGGGCCTGTGATGGCGGTGGAGAAGACCTCAAGCAACTGCTTCAGCAAAATTGTGGTTAGACAAATAATATGTGAATTAATATATTTTAAGCTTTTGTTTGGATGTTGCTGATTAGAAGTTGCAGCTTAAGAAAACCTCAAATTCTAAAACTCCAAAAATGAGAATATTGTGAAAAGCTCCAGTATTGTAGGTTCAGAGTGTCACATTCTAATCAGGTCAGTAATCCAAACACCTCCATAAGTACCCTGAGCCTTTAAAAAGTCTCTGTGTTGGTTTAGAAGAATTCACAATCATGGGGAAGATGCTGATCTGACAGTTGTGCAGAAAACCATCATTGACTCCCTGCACAAGGTGGAAAGACACAAAAAGTGATAGAAAAGAAGCTGGATGTTCTCAGAGTGTCTCAAAGCACATTAATGGACAGTTAAGTGGAAGGAAGAAGTGTGGAAGAAAACGGTGTAGAAGCCGGAGGGCTGACAGCAGCCTGGAGAAGATGGTCAGGAAAGGGCCTTTCAGACGTGTGGAGGACTTCATAAGGAATGGACCTGTGAGCTTCATCAAGTCCAGCATCAATGCAGCCGTCTACCAGGACATTTTGGAGACCTTCATACTTGTTTCAGTGGACCAGCTGTATGGGGATGCAGACTTCATCTTCCAGCAGGACTTGGCACCTGCCCACACTGCCAAAACTACAAAATCCTGCTTCAACAACCATGGATCACCATGCTGGATTGGCCCGCAAACCCACCTGACCTGAACCCCATTGAAAACATGTGGCACATCGTCAGAGAAAGCTGAACGGGAAGAGAGCGAACAATAAAGAAGAGCTCAAGGCTGTGATGGAAGCATGTTGGTCTCCATAACAGCTGAGATATGCCACAAGCTGCTAGCATCCGTGCCACGCCGGGTTAAAGTTTCTAGCATCCGTGCCACGCCGGGTTAAAGCTGCTAGCATCCGTGCCACGCCGGGTTAAAGCTGCTAGCATCCATGCCACACCGGGTTAAAGCTGCTAGCATCCGTGCCACGCCGGGTTAAAGTTTCTAGCATCCGTGCCACGCCGGGTTAAAGCTGCTAGCATCCGTGCCACGCCGGGTTAAAGCTGCTAGCATCCGTGCCACGCCGGGTTAAAGCTGCTAGCATCCGTGCCACG
Organism: Atherinomorus stipes; assembly: GCA_023101725.1. Lineage (NCBI taxonomy): Eukaryota > Metazoa > Chordata > Actinopteri > Atheriniformes > Atherinidae > Atherinomorus > Atherinomorus stipes. The sequence goes on along the minus strand of JALJCO010007046.1, from coordinate 162,284 downwards.
CCGGGTTAAAGCTGCTAGCATCCGTGCCACGCCGGGTTAAAGTTTCTAGCATCATAGATGACTAGGTTGTACCTCTTCTCTACTTCCCATTGCGATGACTAGGTTGTACCTCTTCTCTACTTCCCATTGCGATGACTAGGTTGTACCTCTTCTCTGCGTAGTTCTGCGTGTGTTTGTGTGTGTTTGTATGATTTTGTTTTCCAACAGAGACCTTGGTTGTTTAGGGATCGCGGTACAGATGTACCAGTGAACTGTGTAAGTGGATTCATGTTTTCTCTCCTCTCTCTCTTCCTCTTCCTTACTCCTTTCTCTCTGTTTCACTTTCTATCATTACCTCTGTTAACTTTCATTTCTTTCTTGTCAGGCCCAGCAGTATGAAATGGAATGGTGTAATAGACAAATGTTTAAATAAAGAAATAAAATGAATAAACATGATATCAAGTGGAGCCTTATGTTCATAAAGCTCCGCTTGGTAAAGCAAAACTGTTCAACAGAATAAAGCAATCAGATTTCCATTCTGCTTGCTTCGATGCTGGACAGGACAAGTAAAAAAAAAAAAAAAGTTTCTAGCATCCGTGCCACGCCGGGTTAAAGCTGCTAGCATCCGTGCCACACCGGGTTAAAGCTGCTAGCATCCGTGCCACGCCGGGTTAAAGCTGCTGGCATCCGTGCCACGCCGGGTTGAAGCTGCTGGCATCCGTGCCACGCCGGGTTAAAGCTGCTAGCATCCGTGCCACGCCGGGTTAAAGCTGCTAGCATCCGTGCCACGCCAGGTTAAAGCTGCTGGCATTCGTGCCACGCCGGGTTAAAGCTGCTAGCATCCATGCCACGCCGGGTTAAAGCTGCTAGCATTCATGCCACGCCGGGTTAAAGCTGCTAGCATTCATGCCACGCCGGGTTAAAGCTGCTAGCATCCATGCCACGCCGGGTTAAAGCTGCTAGCATCCATGCCACGCCGGGTTGAAGAGTCATTCATCCAAAAGGACCAAACCAAGTACTAAGTACAGATTTTACTGCAGGAGGACTCATATTTTTGGATTTAAAGTCCTTTTTAAATTGATTTCATGCAATATTCTAATTTTTTAAGTTTTAGAATTTGAGGTTTTCTTAAGCTGCAACTTCTAATCAGCAACATCCAAACAAATAAAAGCTTGAAAGATATTGATTCACATATTGTCTATTTCTCTAAACTTTTCAAAGCACATGTACATTGTTCAATGGTTAAATATTTATTCTGCATCAGTCTGTTCTCCAAAAACTGACAGTTGAATATCCCTAACTTTTTGTGAGCAGTGTGTATATACACACACACACATTATACAAATATATAGTCGTCCTCAAAATGAATAATTCCCTCCAATTAAAGAAAGCAATCATCTGTCAGTCAAATAAGCTGAAATTGACAAAACTAAATAAAAATTCTATGAAAATCATGACATTGATTCTGAATTGTGGTTCAACAGAAACATAAACACCAAACAAACAAAAAGTAAAACAAGTAAACAAGCATGATGGGGCTCTGAAGCTAAAATGTTGAGCAACACTTTGAGACAATCACTGCAATCAGGTGTTTCTGTAACGTCCAATCAGACGTCTGCACCTGCTGACAGGTATGTTGGTCCATGTTCATGGGAAAGATGCTCTGATGTGTCTGAGACAGTTTTGTTTTTAAGTTATTGTTTCCAACCACAATTCAAAATCAATATTTAGTTTCACTAAATTATAATGTGAATTTTTATTCATTAGTTTCTTTAGTTGCCTGTTATTTGAATTACAATTGTGTACCGGATCCTAGTAAACCAAGTAGGATCAGAACCAGAAGGACTGGTGTAAACGGTTCTGCTTGGTCCTGTTTTAACAAACGCCGGTCCACTTTCACGGATCGTGTGCTTCGTGTGGAACTGTGAACACATTCCAGCTCAAGTGTGGGCCAATGAAGCAAACTTGTACAGGGGGGTTTGTTTCAATTGAAAGCTGGGGGTCTCCTGGTCCAGTTCAGCTCTGGTTCATGTCTACAGAGGCTCTACAGAAGTCTGAGCCTGAACCAGGTGAGTTCCAACCTGGTCCTTCATTCTGGTCGGAGGAAGGTCTGGTCCAACCTGGTCCTTCATCGTTATCGGATGAACGTCTGGTCCAACTTCATCCGTTATTCTGGTTGGAGGAAGGTCTCGTCTAACCTGGTCCTTCATTGTGGTTGGAGGAAGGTCTCATCTAACCTGGTCCTTCATACTGGTTGTAGTAAGGGGTCTCGTCTAACCTGGTCCTTCATTCTGGTTGTAGTAAGGGGTCTACCAACCTGGTCCTTCATTCTGGTCGGAGGAAGGTCTGGTCCAACCTGGTCCTTCATTGTTATCGGATGAATGTCTGGTCCAACTTCGTCCGTTATTCTGGTTGGAGGAAGGTCTCGTCTAACCTGGTCCTTCATTGTGGTTGGAGGAAGGTCTCGTCTAACCTGGTCCTTCATACTGGTTGTAGTAAGGGGTCTCGTCTAACCTGGTCCTTCATTCTGGTTGTAGTAAGGGGTCTACCAACCTGGTCCTTCATTCTGGTCGGAGGAAGCTCTGGTCGAACCTGGTCCTTCATTCTGGTAGGAGAAAGGTCTGGTCCAACCTGGTCCTTCATTGTTATCGGATCAATGTCTGGTCCAACTTGGTCCGTTATTCTGGTTGGAGGAAGGTCTCGTCTAACCTCTTCCTTCTTTGTGGTTGGAGGAAGGTTTCGTCTAACCTGGTCCTTCATTCTGGTCGGAGGAAGGTCTGGTCCAACCTGGTCCTTTATTCTGGTTGGAGGAAGGTCTGGTCCAAACTGGTCCTTTATTCTGGTAGGAGAAAGGTCTGGTCCAACCTGGTCCTTCATTGTTATCGATAGAATGTCTGGTCCAACTTCGTCCGTTATTCTGGTTGGAGGAAGGTCTCGTCTAACCTGGTCCTTCATTCTGGTTGTAGTAAGGGGTCTCGTCTAACCTGGTCCTTCATTCTGGTCGGAGGAAGGTCTGGTCCAACCTTGTCCTTCATTCTGGTCGGAGGAAGGTCTGGGCCAACCTGGTCCTTCATTCTGGTTTAAGGAAGGTCTGGTCCAACCTGGTCCTTCATTCTGTTTGTAGTAAGGGGTCTAGTCTAACCTTGTCCTTCATTCTGGTCGGAGGAAGGTCTAGTCCAACCTTGTCCTTCATTCTGGTCGGAGGAAGGTCTGGTCCAACCTGGTCCTTCATTCTGGTCGGAGGAAGGTCTGGTCCAACCTGGTCCTTCATTCTGGTCGGAGGAAGGTCTGGTCCAACCTGGTCCTTCATTCTGGTCGGAGGAAGGTCTGGTCCAACCTGGTCCTTCATTCTGGTCGGAGGAAGGTCTGGTCCAACCTGGTCCTTCATTCTGGTCGGAGGAAGGTCTGGTCCAATCTGGTCCTTTATTCTGGTAGGAGGAAGGTCTGGTGCAACCTGGTCCTTCATTGTTATCGGATGAATGTTTGGTCCAACTTCGTCCGTTATTCTGGTTGGAGGAAGGTCTCGTCTAACCTGGTCCTTCATTCTGGTTGTAGTAAGGGGTCTCGTCTAACCTGGTCCTTCATTCTGGTTGTAGTAAGGGGTCTCGTCTAACCTGGTCCTTCATTCTGGTTGTAGTAAGGGGTCTCGTCTAACCTGGTCCTTCATTCTGGTTGTGGTAAGGGGTCTCGTCTAACCTGGTCCTTCATTCTGGTTGTAGTGAGGGGTCTCGTCCCACCTGGTCCTTCATTCTGGTTGTAGTGAGGGGTCTCGTCTAACCTGGTCCTTCATTCTGGTTGTAGTAAGGGGTTTACCAACCTGGTCCTTCATTCTGGTTGTAGTAAGGGGTTTACCAACCTGGTCCTTCATTCTGGTTGTAGTAATGGGTCTCGTCTAACCTGGTCCTTCATTCTGGTTGTAGTAAGGGGTTTACCAACCTGGTCCTTCATTCTGGTCGGAGGAAGGTCTGGTCCAACCTGGTCCTTCATTCTGGTCGGAGGAAGGTCTGGTCCAACCTGGTCCTTCATTCTGGTAGGAGGAAGGTCTGGTCCAACCTGGTCCTTCATCGTTATCGGATGAATGTCTGGTCCAACTTCGTCCGTTATTCTGGTTGGAGGAAGGTCTCGTCAAACCTCGTCCTTCATTGTGGTTGGAGGAAGGTCTGGTCCAACCCGGTCCTTCATTCTGGTCGGAGGAAGGTCTGGTCCAACCCGGTCCTTCATTCTGGTCGGAGAAAGGTCTGGTCCAATCTGGTCCTTCATTCTGGTCGGAGAAAGGTCTGGTCCAATCTGGTCCTTTATTCTGGTAGGAGGAAGGTCTGGTCCAACCTGGTCCTTCATTGTTATCGGATGAATGTCTGGTCCAACTTCGTCCGTTATTCTGGTTGTAGTTAGGGTCTCGTCTAACCTGGTACTTCATTCTGGTTGTAGTAAGGGGTCTCGTCTAACCTGGTCCTTCATTCTGGTTGTAGTAAGGGGTCCCGTCTAACCTGGTCCTTCATTCTGGTTATAGTAAGGGGTCTCATCTAACCTGGTCCTTCATTCTGGTTGTAGTAAGGGGTCTCGTCTAACCTGGTCCTTCATTCTGGTTGTAGTAAGAGGTCTCGTCTAACCTGGTCCTTCATTCTGGTTGTAGTAAGGGGTTTACCAACCTGGTCCTTCATTCTGGTTGTAGTAAGGGGTTTACCAACCTGGTCCTTCATTCTGGTTGTAGTAAGGGGTTTACCAACCTGGTCCTTCATTCTGGTCGGAGGAAGGTCTGGTCCAACCTGGTCCTTCATTCTGGTAGGAGGAAGGTCTGGTCCAACCTGGTCCTTCATCGTTATCGGATGAATGTCTGGTCCAACTTAGTCTGTTATTCTGGTTGGAGGAAGGTCTCGTCTATCCTGGTCCTTCACTGTGGTTGGAGGAAGGTCTCGTCTATCCTGGTCCTTCACTGTGGTCGGAGGAAGGTCTGGTCCAACCCGGTCCTTCATTCTGGTCGGAGGAAGGTCTGGTCCAACCCGGTCCTTCATTCTGGTCGGAGGAAGGTCTGGTCCAACCCGGTCCTTCATCCTGGTCGGAGGAAGGTCTGGTCCAACCCGGTCCTTCATCCTGGTCGAAGGAAGGTCTGGTCCAACCCGGTCCTTCATCCTGGTCGGAGGAAGGTCTGGTCCAACCCGGTCCTTCATTCTGGTCGGAGGAAGGTCTGGTCCAACCCGGTCCTTCATTCTGGTAGGAGGAAGGTCTGGTCCAACCCGGTCCTTCATTCTGGTAGGAGGAAGGTCTGGTCCAACTTTGTCCTTCATTGTAATCGGATGAATGTCTGGTCCAACTTTGTACTTCATTCTGGTCGGAGGAAGGTCTGGTCCAACCTGGTCCTTCATTCTGGTCGGAGGAAGGTCTGGTCCAACCTGGTCCTTCATTCTGGTAGGAGGAAGGTCTGGTCCAACGTTGTCCTTCATTGTTATCGGATGAATGTCTGGTCCAACTTAGTCCGTTATTCTGGTTGGAGGAAGGTCTCGTCTAACCTGGTCCTTCATTGTGGTTGGAGGAAGGTCTCGTCTAACCTAGTCCTTCATTGTGGTTGTAGTAAGGGGTCTCTTCTAACCTGGTCCTTCATTCTGGTTGTAGTAAGGGGTCTACCAACCTGGTCCTTCATTCTGGTTGTAGAAAGGGGTCTACCAACCTGGTCCTTCATTCTGTTTGTAGTAAGGGGTCTCGTCTAACCTGGTCCTTCATTCTGGTCGGAGGAAGGTCTGGTCCAACCTGGTCCTTCATTGTGGTCGGAGGAAGGTCTGGTCCAACTTCGTCCGTTATTCTGGTTGAAGGAAGGTCTGGTCCAACCTGGTCCTTCATTCTGGTCGGAGGAAGGTCTCGTCTAACCTGGTCCTTCATTCTGGTTGTAGTAAGGGGTCTCGTCTAACCTGGTCCTTCATTCTGGTTGTAGTAAGGGGTCTCGTCTAACCTGGTCCTTCATTCTGGTTGTAGTTAGGGGTCTCGTCTAACCTGGTCCTTCATACTGGTTGTAGTAAGGGGTCTCGTCTAACCTGGTCCTTCATTCTGGTTGTAGTAAGGGGTCTACCAACCTGGTCCTTCATTCTGGTTGTATTAAGGGGTCTACCAACCTGGTCCTTCATTCTGGTTGTAGTAAGGGGTCTACCAACCTGGTCCTTCATTCTGGTAGGAGGAAGGTCTGGTCCAACCTGGTCCTCCATTGTTATCGGATGAATGTCTGGTCCAACTTCGTCCGTTATTCTGGTTGGAGGAAGGTCTGGTCCAACCTGGTCCTTCATTCTGGTTGGAGGAAGGTCTCGTCTAACCTGGTCCTTCATTCTGGTTGTAGTAAGGGGTCTACCAACCTGGTCCTTCATTCTGGTTGGACGAAGGTCTGGTCCAACCTGGTCCTTCATTCTGGTAGGAGGAAGGTCTGGTCCAACCTGGTCCTCCATTGTTATCGGATGAATGTCTGGTCCAACTTCGTCCGTTATTCTGGTTGGAGGAAGGTCTCGTCTAACCTGGTCCTTCATTCTGGTTGGAGGAAGGTCTCGTCTAACCTGGTCCTTCATTCTGGTTGGAGGAAGGTCTCGTCTAACCTGGTCCTTCATTCTGGTTGTAGTAAGGGGTCTACCAACCTGGTCCTTCATTCTGGTCGGAGGAAGGTCTGGTCCAACCTGGTCCTTTATTCTGGTAGGAGGAAGGTCTGGTCCAACCTGGTCCTTTATTCTGGTAGGAGGAAGGTCTGGTCCAACCTGGTCCTTTATTCTGGTAGGAGGAAGGTCTGGTCCAACCTGGTCCTTTATTCTGGTAGGAGGAAGGTCTGGTCCAACCTGGTCCTTTATTCTGGTAGGAGGAAGGCCTGGTCCAACCTGGTCCTTCATTCTGGTTATAGTAAGGGGTCTCATCTAACCTGGTCCTTCATTCTGGTTGTAGTAAGGGGTCTCGTCTAACCTGGTCCTTCATTCTGGTTGTAGTAAGAGGTCTCGTCTAACCTGGTCCTTCATTCTGGTTGTAGTAAGGGGTTTACCAACCTGGTCCTTCATTCTGGTTGTAGTAAGGGGTTTACCAACCTGGTCCTTCATTCTGGTTGTAGTAAGGGGTTTACCAACCTGGTCCTTCATTCTGGTTGTAGTAAGGGGTTTACCAACCTGGTCCTTCATTCTGGTTGTAGTAAGGGGTTTACCAACCTGGTCCTTCATTCTGGTTGTAGTAAGGGGTTTACCAACCTGGTCCTTCATTCTGATTGTAGTAAGGGGTTTACCAACCTGGTCCTTCATTCTGGTTGTAGTAAGGGGTTTACCAACCTGGTCCTTCATTCTGGTCGGAGGAAGGTCTGGTCCAACCTGGTCCTTCATTCTGGTAGGAGGAAGGTCTGGTCCAACCTGGTCCTTCATCGTTATCGGATGAATGTCTGGTCCAACTCAGTCTGTTATTCTGGTTGGAGGAAGGTCTCGTCTATCCTGGTCCTTCACTGTGGTTGGAGGAAGGTCTGGTCCAACCCGGTCCTTCATTCTGGTCGGAGGAAGGTCTGGTCCAACCCGGTCCTTCATTCTGGTCGGAGGAAGGTCTGGTCCAACCCGGTCCTTCATCCTGGTCGGAGGAAGGTCTGGTCCAACCCGGTCCTTCATCCTGGTCGGAGGAAGGTCTGGTCCAACCTGGTCCTTCATCCTGGTCGGAGGAAGGTCTGGTCCAACCCGGTCCTTCATCCTGGTCGGAGGAAGGTCTGGTCCAACCCGGTCCTTCATCCTGGTCGGAGGAAGGTCTGGTCCAACCCGGTCCTTCATCCTGGTCGGAGGAAGGTCTGGTCCAACCCGGTCCTTCATCCTGGTCGGAGGAAGGTCTGGTCCAACCCGGTCCTTCATCCTGGTCGAAGGAAGGTCTGGTCCAACCCGGTCCTTCATCCTGGTCGAAGGAAGGTCTGGTCCAACCCGGTCCTTCATCCTGGTCGGAGGAAGGTCTGGTCCAACCCGGTCCTTCATTCTGGTCGGAGGAAGGTCTGGTCCAACCCGGTCCTTCATTCTGGTCGGAGGAAGGTCTGGTCCAACCCGGTCCTTCATTCTGGTCGGAGGAAGGTCTGGTCCAACCCGGTCCTTCATTCTGGTAGGAGGAAGGTCTGGTCCAACGTTGTCCTTCATTGTTATCGGATGAATGTCTGGTCCAACTTCGTCCGTTATTCTGGTTGGAGGAAGGTCTCGTCTAACCTGGTCCTTCATTGTGGTTGGAGGAAGGTCTCGTCTAACCTGGTCCTTCATTGTGGTTGTAGTAAGGGGTCTCTTCTAACCTGGTCCTTCATTCTGGTTGTAGTAAGGGGTCTACCAACCTGGTCCTTCATTCTGGTTGTAGAAAGGGGTCTACCAACCTGGTCCTTCATTCTGTTTGTAGTAAGGGGTCTCGTCTAACCTGGTCCTTCATTCTGGTCGGAGGAAGGGTCTGGTCCAACCTGGTCCTTCATTGTGGTCGGAGGAAGGTCTGGTCCAACTTCGTCCGTTATTCTGGTTGAAGGAAGGTCTGGTCCAACCTGGTCCTTCATTCTGGTCGGAGGAAGGTCTCGTCCTAACCTGGTCCTTCATTCTGGTTGTAGTAAGGGGTCTCGTCTAACCTGGTCCTTCATTCTGGTTGTAGTAAGGGGTCTCGTCTAACCTGGTCCTTCATTCTGGTTGTAGTTAGGGGTCTCGTCTAACCTGGTCCTTCATTCTGGTTGTAGTAAGGGGTCTCGTTTAACCTGGTCCTTCCTTCTGGTTGTAGTAAGGGGTCTACCAACCTGGTCCTTCATTCTGTTTGTATTAAGGGGTCTACCAACCTGGTCCTTCATTCTGGTTGTAGTAAGGGGTCTACCAACCTGGTCCTTCATTCTGGTTGGACGAAGGTCTGGTCCAACCTGGTCCTTCATTCTGGTAGGAGGAAGGTCTGGTCCAACCTGGTCCTCCATTGTTATCGGATGAATGTCTGGTCCAACTTCGTCCGTTATTCTGGTTGGAGGAAGGTCTGGTCCAACCTGGTCCTTTATTCTGGTAGGAGGAAGGTCTGGTCCAACCTGGTCCTTTATTCTGGTAGGAGGAAGGTCTGGTCCAACCTGGTCCTTTATTCTGGTAGGAGGAAGGTCTGGTCCAACCTGGTCCTTCATTCTGGTTATAGTAATGGGTCTCGTCCAACCTGGTCCTTCATTCTGGTTATAGTAAGGGGTCTCATCTAACCTGGTCCTTCATTCTGGTTGTAGTAAGGGGTCTCGTCTAACCTGGTCCTTCATTCTGGTTGTAGTAAGAGGTCTCGTCTAACCTGGTCCTTCATTCTGGTTGTAGTAAGGGGTTTACCAACCTGGTCCTTCATTCTGGTTGTAGTAAGGGGGTTTACCAACCTGGTCCTTCATTCTGGTTGTAGTAAGGGGTTTACCAACCTGGTCCTTCATTCTGGTCGGAGGAAGGTCTGGTCCAACCTGGTCCTTCATTCTGGTAGGAGGAAGGTCTGGTCCAACCTGGTCCTTCATCGTTATCGGATGAATGTCTGGTCCAACTTAGTCTGTTATTCTGGTTGGAGGAAGGTCTCGTCTATCCTGGTCCTTCACTGTGGTTGGAGGAAGGTCTCGTCTATCCTGGTCCTTCACTGTGGTTGGAGGAAGGTCTGGTCCAACCCGGTCCTTCATTCTGGTCGGAGGAAGGTCTGGTCCAACCCGGTCCTTCATCCTGGTCGGAGGAAGGTCTGGTCCAACCCGGTCCTTCATCCTGGTCGGAGGAAGGTCTGGTCCAACCCGGTCCTTCATCCTGGTCGGAGGAAGGTCTGGTCCAACCCGGTCCTTCATCCTGGTCGGAGGAAGGTCTGGTCCAACCAGGTCCTTCATCCTGGTCGGAGGAAGGTCTGGTCCAACCCGGTCCTTCATCCTGGTCGGAGGAAGGTCTGGTCCAACCCGGTCCTTCATCCTGGTCGGAGGAAGGTCTGGTCCAACCCGGTCCTTCATCCTGGTCGAAGGAAGGTCTGGTCCAACCCGGTCCTTCATCCTGGTCGGAGGAAGGTCTGGTCCAACCCGGTCCTTCATTCTGGTCGGAGGAAGGTCTGGTCCAACCCGGTCCTTCATTCTGGTAGGAGGAAGGTCTGGTCCAACTTTGTCCTTCATTCTGGTAGGAGGAAGGTCTGGTCCAACTTTGTCCTTCATTGTAATCGGATGACTGTCTGGTCCAACTTTGTCCTTCATTCTGGTCAGAGGAAGGTCTGGTCCAACCTGGTCCTTCATTCTGGTAGGAGGAAGGTCTGGTCCAACGTTGTCCTTCATTGTTATCGGATGAATGTCTGGTCCAACTTCGTCCGTTATTCTGGTTGGAGGAAGGTCTCGTCTAACCTGGTCCTTCATTGTGGTTGGAGGAAGGTCTGGTCCAACCTGGTCCTTCATTGTGGTTGTAGTAAGGGGTCTCTTCTAACCTGGTCCTTCATTCTGGTTGTAGTAAGGGGTCTACCAACCTGGTCCTTCATTCTGGTTGTAGAAAGGGGTCTACCAACCTGGTCCTTCATTCTGTTTGTAGTAAGGGGTCTCGTCTAACCTGGTCCTTCATTCTGGTCGGAGGAAGGTCTGGTCCAACCTGGTCCTTCATTGTGGTCGGAGGAAGGTCTGGTCCAACTTCGTCCGTTATTCTGGTTGAAGGAAGGTCTGGTCCAACCTGGTCCTTCATTCTGGTCGGAGGAAGGTCTCGTCTAACCTGGTCCTTCATTCTGGTTGTAGTAAGGGGTCTCGTCTAACCTGGTCCTTCATTCTGGTTGTAGTAAGGGGTCTCGTCTAACCTGGTCCTTCATTCTGGTTGTAGTTAGGGGTCTCGTCTAACCTGGTCCTTCATTCTGGTTGTAGTAAGGGGTCTCGTTTAACCTGGTCCTTCATTCTGGTTGTAGTAAGGGGTCTACCAACCTGGTCCTTCATTCTGTTTGTATTAAGGGGTCTACCAACCTGGTCCTTCATTCTGGTTGTAGTAAGGGGTCTACCAACCTGGTCCTTCATTCTGGTTGGACGAAGGTCTGGTCCAACCTGGTCCTTCATTCTGGTAGGAGGAAGGTCTGGTCCAACCTGGTCCTCCATTGTTATCGGATGAATGTCTGGTCCAACTTCGTCCGTTATTCTGGTTGGAGGAAGGTCTGGTCCAACCTGGTCCTTTATTCTGGTAGGAGGAAGGTCTGGTCCAACCTGGTCCTTTATTCTGGTAGGAGGAAGGTCTGGTCCAACCTGGTCCTTTATTCTGGTAGGAGGAAGGTCTGGTCCAACCTGGTCCTTCATTCTGGTTATAGTAATGGGTCTCGTCCAACCTGGTCCTTCATTCTGGTTATAGTAAGGGGTCTCATCTAACCTGGTCCTTCATTCTGGTTGTAGTAAGGGGTCTCGTCTAACCTGGTCCTTCATTCTGGTTGTAGTAAGAGGTCTCGTCTAACCTGGTCCTTCATTCTGGTTGTAGTAAGGGGTTTACCAACCTGGTCCTTCATTCTGGTTGTAGTAAGGGGTTTACCAACCTGGTCCTTCATTCTGGTTGTAGTAAGGGGTTTACCAACCTGGTCCTTCATTCTGGTTGTAGTAAGGGGTTTACCAACCTGGTCCTTCATTCTGGTTGTAGTAAGGGGTTTACCAACCTGGTCCTTCATTCTGGTCGGAGGAAGGTCTGGTCCAACCTGGTCCTTCATTCTGGTAGGAGGAAGGTCTGGTCCAACCTGGTCCTTCATCGTTATCGGATGAATGTCTGGTCCAACTTAGTCTGTTATTCTGGTTGGAGGAAGGTCTCGTCTATCCTGGTCCTTCACTGTGGTTGGAGGAAGGTCTCGTCTATCCTGGTCCTTCACTGTGGTTGGAGGAAGGTCTGGTCCAACCCCGGTCCTTCATTCTGGTCGGAGGAAGGTCTGGTCCAACCCGGTCCTTCATCCTGGTCGGAGGAAGGTCTGGTCCAACCCGGTCCTTCATCCTGGTCGGAGGGAAGGTCTGGTCCAACCCGGTCCTTCATCCTGGTCGGAGGAAGGTCTGGTCCAACCCGGTCCTTCATCCTGGTCGGAGGAAGGTCTGGTCCAACCAGGTCCTTCATCCTGGTCGGAGGAAGGTCTGGTCCAACCCGGTCCTTCATCCTGGTCGGAGGAAGGTCTCTGGTCCAACCCGGTCCTTCATCCTGGTCGGAGGAAGGTCTGGTCCAACCCGGTCCTTCATCCTGGTCGAAGGAAGGTCTGGTCCAACCCGGTCCTTCATCCTGGTCGGAGGAAGGTCTGGTCCAACCCGGTCCTTCATTCTGGTCGGAGGAAGGTCTGGTCCAACCCGGTCCTTCATTCTGGTAGGAGGAAGGTCTGGTCCAACTTTGTCCTTCATTCTGGTAGGAGGAAGGTCTGGTCCAACTTTGTCCTTCATTGTAATCGGATGACTGTCTGGTCCAACTTTGTCCTTCATTCTGGTCAGAGGAAGGTCTGGTCCAACCTGGTCCTTCATTCTGGTAGGAGGAAGGTCTGGTCCAACGTTGTCCTTCATTGTTATCGGATGAATGTCTGGTCCAACTTCGTCCGTTATTCTGGTTGGAGGAAGGTCTCGTCTAACCTGGTCCTTCATTGTGGTTGGAGGAAGGTCTCGTCTAACCTGGTCCTTCATTGTGGTTGTAGTAAGGGGTCTCTTCTAACCTGGTCCTTCATTCTGGTTGTAGTAAGGGGTCTACCAACCTGGTCCTTCATTCTGGTTGTAGAAAGGGGTCTACCAACCTGGTCCTTCATTCTGTTTGTAGTAAGGGGTCTCGTCTAACCTGGTCCTTCATTCTGGTCGGAGGAAGGTCTGGTCCAACCTGGTCCTTCATTGTGGTCGGAGGAAGGTCTGGTCCAACTTCGTCCGTTATTCTGGTTGAAGGAAGGTCTGGTCCAACCTGGTCCTTCATTCTGGTCGGAGGGAAGGTCTCGTCTAACCTGGTCCTTCATTCTGGTTGTAGTAAGGGGGTCTCGTCTAACCTGGTCCTTCATTCTGGTTGTAGTAAGGGGTCTCGTCTAACCTGGTCCTTCATTCTGGTTGTAGTTAGGGGTCTCGTCTAACCTGGTCCTTCATTCTGGTTGTAGTAAGGTCTCGTCCAACCTGGTCCTTCATTCTGGTTGTAGTAAGGTCTGGTCCAACCTGGTCCTTTATTCTGGTAGGAGGAAGGTCTGGTCCAACCTGGTCCTTTATTCTGGTAGGAGGAAGGTCTGGTCCAACCTGGTCCTTTATTCTGGTAGGAGGAAGGTCTGGTCCAACCTGGTCCTTTATTCTGGTAGGAGGAAGGTCTGGTCCAACCTGGTCCTTTATTCTGGTAGGAGGAAGGTCTGGTCCAACCTGGTCCTTTATTCTGGTAGGAGGAAGGTCTGGTCCAACCTGGTCCTTTATTCTGGTAGGAGGAAGGTCTGGTCCAACCTGGTCCTTTATTCTGGTAGGAGGAAGGTCTGGTCCAACCTGGTCCTTTATTCTGGTAGGAGGAAGGTCTGGTCCAACCTGGTCCTTTATTCTGGTCGGAGGAAGGTCTGGTCCAACCTGGTCCTTTATTCTGGTCGGAGGAAGGTCTGGTCCAACCTGGTCCTTTATTCTGGTCGGAGGAAGGTCTGGTCCAACCTGGTCCTTCATTGTGGTCGGAGGAAGGTCTGGTCCAACTTCGTCCGTTATTCTGGTTGAAGGAAGGTCTGGTCCAACCTGGTCCTTCATTCTGGTCGGAGGAAGGTCTCGTCTAACCTGGTCCTTCATTCTGGTTGTAGTAAGGGGTCTCGTCTAACCTGGTCCTTCATTCTGGTTGTAGTAAGGGGTCTCGTCTAACCTGGTCCTTCATTCTGGTTGTAGTTAGGGGTCTCGTCTAACCTGGTCCTTCATTCTGGTTGTAGTAAGGGGTCTCGTTTAACCTGGTCCTTCATTCTGGTTGTAGTAAGGGGTCTACCAACCTGGTCCTTCATTCTGTTTGTATTAAGGGGTCTACCAACCTGGTCCTTCATTCTGGTTGTAGTAAGGGGTCTACCAACCTGGTCCTTCATTCTGGTTGGACGAAGGTCTGGTCCAACCTGGTCCTTCATTCTGGTAGGAGGAAGGTCTGGTCCAACCTGGTCCTCCATTGTTATCGGATGAATGTCTGGTCCAACTTCGTCCGTTATTCTGGTTGGAGGAAGGTCTGGTCCAACCTGGTCCTTTATTCTGGTAGGAGGAAGGTCTGGTCCAACCTGGTCCTTTATTCTGGTAGGAGGAAGGTCTGGTCCAACCTGGTCCTTTATTCTGGTAGGAGGAAGGTCTGGTCCAACCTGGTCCTTCATTCTGGTTATAGTAATGGGTCTCGTCCAACCTGGTCCTTCATTCTGGTTATAGTAAGGGGTCTCATCTAACCTGGTCCTTCATTCTGGTTGTAGTAAGGGGTCTCGTCTAACCTGGTCCTTCATTCTGGTTGTAGTAAGAGGTCTCGTCTAACCTGGTCCTTCATTCTGGTTGTAGTAAGGGGTTTACCAACCTGGTCCTTCATTCTGGTTGTAGTAAGGGGTTTACCAACCTGGTCCTTCATTCTGGTTGTAGTAAGGGGTTTACCAACCTGGTCCTTCATTCTGGTTGTAGTAAGGGGTTTACCAACCTGGTCCTTCATTCTGGTTGTAGTAAGGGGTTTACCAACCTGGTCCTTCATTCTGGTCGGAGGAAGGTCTGGTCCAACCTGGTCCTTCATTCTGGTAGGAGGAAGGTCTGGTCCAACCTGGTCCTTCATCGTTATCGGATGAATGTCTGGTCCAACTTAGTCTGTTATTCTGGTTGGAGGAAGGTCTCGTCTATCCTGGTCCTTCACTGTGGTTGGAGGAAGGTCTCGTCTATCCTGGTCCTTCACTGTGGTTGGAGGAAGGTCTGGTCCAACCCGGTCCTTCATTCTGGTCGGAGGAAGGTCTGGTCCAACCCGGTCCTTCATCCTGGTCGGAGGAAGGTCTGGTCCAACCCGGTCCTTCATCCTGGTCGGAGGAAGGTCTGGTCCAACCCGGTCCTTCATCCTGGTCGGAGGAAGGTCTGGTCCAACCCGGTCCTTCATCCTGGTCGGAGGAAGGTCTGGTCCAACCAGGTCCTTCATCCTGGTCGGAGGAAGGTCTGGTCCAACCCGGTCCTTCATCCTGGTCGGAGGAAGGTCTGGTCCAACCCGGTCCTTCATCCTGGTCGGAGGAAGGTCTGGTCCAACCCGGTCCTTCATCCTGGTCGAAGGAAGGTCTGGTCCAACCCGGTCCTTCATCCTGGTCGGAGGAAGGTCTGGTCCAACCCGGTCCTTCATTCTGGTCGGAGGAAGGTCTGGTCCAACCCGGTCCTTCATTCTGGTAGGAGGAAGGTCTGGTCCAACTTTGTCCTTCATTCTGGTAGGAGGAAGGTCTGGTCCAACTTTGTCCTTCATTGTAATCGGATGACTGTCTGGTCCAACTTTGTCCTTCATTCTGGTCAGAGGAAGGTCTGGTCCAACCTGGTCCTTCATTCTGGTAGGAGGAAGGTCTGGTCCAACGTTGTCCTTCATTGTTATCGGATGAATGTCTGGTCCAACTTCGTCCGTTATTCTGGTTGGAGGAAGGTCTCGTCTAACCTGGTCCTTCATTGTGGTTGGAGGAAGGTCTCGTCTAACCTGGTCCTTCATTGTGGTTGTAGTAAGGGGTCTCTTCTAACCTGGTCCTTCATTCTGGTTGTAGTAAGGGGTCTACCAACCTGGTCCTTCATTCTGGTTGTAGAAAGGGGTCTACCAACCTGGTCCTTCATTCTGTTTGTAGTAAGGGGTCTCGTCTAACCTGGTCCTTCATTCTGGTCGGAGGAAGGTCTGGTCCAACCTGGTCCTTCATTGTGGTCGGAGGAAGGTCTGGTCCAACTTCGTCCGTTATTCTGGTTGAAGGAAGGTCTGGTCCAACCTGGTCCTTCATTCTGGTCGGAGGAAGGTCTCGTCTAACCTGGTCCTTCATTCTGGTTGTAGTAAGGGGTCTCGTCTAACCTGGTCCTTCATTCTGGTTGTAGTAAGGGGTCTCGTCTAACCTGGTCCTTCATTCTGGTTGTAGTTAGGGGTCTCGTCTAACCTGGTCCTTCATTCTGGTTGTAGTAAGGTCTCGTCCAACCTGGTCCTTCATTCTGGTTGTAGTAAGGTCTGGTCCAACCTGGTCCTTTATTCTGGTAGGAGGAAGGTCTGGTCCAACCTGGTCCTTTATTCTGGTAGGAGGAAGGTCTGGTCCAACCTGGTCCTTTATTCTGGTAGGAGGAAGGTCTGGTCCAACCTGGTCCTTTATTCTGGTAGGAGGAAGGTCTGGTCCAACCTGGTCCTTTATTCTGGTAGGAGGAAGGTCTGGTCCAACCTGGTCCTTTATTCTGGTAGGAGGAAGGTCTGGTCCAACCTGGTCCTTTATTCTGGTAGGAGGAAGGTCTGGTCCAACCTGGTCCTTTATTCTGGTAGGAGGAAGGTCTGGTCCAACCTGGTCCTTTATTCTGGTAGGAGGAAGGTCTGGTCCAACCTGGTCCTTTATTCTGGTCGGAGGAAGGTCTGGTCCAACCTGGTCCTTTATTCTGGTCGGAGGAAGGTCTGGTCCAACCTGGTCCTTTATTCTGGTCGGAGGAAGGTCTGGTCCAACCTGGTCCTTTATTCTGGTCGGAGAAAGGTCTGGTCCAACCTGGTCCTTTATTCTGGTCGGAGAAAGGTCTGGTCCAACCTGGTCCTTTATTCTGGTCGGAGGAAGGTCTGGTCCAACCTGGTCCTTTATTCTGGTCGGAGGAAGGTCTGGTCCAACCTGGTCCTTTATTCTGGTCGGAGGAAGGTCTGGTCCAACCTGGTCCTTTATTCTGGTCGGAGGAAGGTCTGGTCCAACCTGGTCCTTTATTCTGGTCGGAGGAAGGTCTGGTCCAACCTGGTCCTTTATTCTGGTCGGAGGAAGGTCTGGTCCAACCTGGTCCTTTATTCTGGTCGGAGGAAGGTCTGGTCCAACCTGGTCCTTTATTCTGGTCGGAGGAAGGTCTGGTCCAACCTGGTCCTTTATTCTGGTCGGAGGAAGGTCTGGTCCAACCTGGTCCTTCATTCTGGTCGGAGGAAGGTCTGGTCCAACCTGGTCCTTCATTCTGGTCGGAGGAAGGTCTGGTCCAACCTGGTCCTTTATTCTGGTCGGAGGAAGGTCTGGTCCAACCTGGTCCTTCATTCTGGTCGGAGGAAGGTCTGGTCCAACTTTGTCCTTCATTGTTATCGGATGAATGTCTGGTCCAACTTTGTCCTTCATTGTTATCGGATGAATGTCTGGTCCAACTTTGTCCTTCATTCTGGTCGGAGGAAGGTCTGGTCCAACCTGGTCCTTCATTCTGGTCGGAGGAAGGTCTGGTCCAACCTGGTCCTTCATTCTGGTCGGAGGAAGGTCTGGTCCAACCTGGTCCTTCATTCTGGTCGGAGGAAGGTCTGGTCCAACCTGGTCCTTCATTCTGGTCGGAGGAAGGTCTGGTCCAACCTGGTCCTTCATTCTGGTCGGAGGAAGGTCTGGTCCTTCATTCTGGTCGGAGGAAGGTCTGGTCCAACCTGGTCCTTCATTCTGGTCGGAGGAAGGTCTCGTCCTTCTTGCAGGTCCAGAAGAGACGACTGCTGTGCCGGAGCTGCGATGACTGGTCGTCCGCTGCAGGACAGAACCGTTCAGCAGCTCAGGCTTCAGACGGACGTTCAGGCAGGTTTCAACACGCTGATGACTGTCGTCATCGTTCCTCGTGCTGGTGATGGAGCGTTCGGAGCTGCCTGTCAATCAGCTCGTCTGCTTCTGATTAAAGCCGGAGACGCCGACACCAGAGGGACTAAAACTCTAAACCAGACGGAAAAACGCCAAGATCTCTGCACGAGACCAACGACGAAGCTTTCCATGTAAGCAAAGTCACAGCAACGAGTCGCTGATGGATGAAGCGTCGCACACAAACATCAGCTCTAAACACTGGATGTGTTTGATAACTGCTGCTGTGTTTGTTGCCATGGCAACGGAGGATGCAGTCTGATACACTCCAGATGCTGTTCTCCCATCAGCAGCCAGCTTTGGGGTCCAAGAGGCCGAATCATCGGTCTGCCTCATGCAGGGAGTGTCCCACCAACGCAGGACGGAGACAGGCTCGCTGCAGCGCACACGTAAACAACAACATGTAAACAGGGAAGCACCAACACACACACAAACCTGTAAACAACACAAACACCAAAACACAAACATGTAAACAACAACACAAACATGAACGCATAAACATGTAAACACCAAAACCATCACAAACACGTAAACACAAACACCAAAACAAACAAACATGTAAACAACACAAACATGAACCCATAAACATGTAAACACCAAAACCATCACAAACACGTAAACAACACAAACACCAAAACAAACAAACATGTAAACAACAACACAAACATGAACGCATAAACATGTAAACACCAAAACAAACACAAACACGTAAACAACAACACAAACGCATAAACATGTAAACACAAACAGTATTTCAGTATTTCTAAACCTGACTCCTTTAAAATGGCAGCAGATTTTCTCTGCTATGAAAAACGACGCTCTCTCCTTCGTTTTGTGGCTCTGGACGACATTTCGAGTTGGTTTCGGTGGAAAACAGCTTCAGATTATGACGGATGCAGACTCGCTTCAGTCTGGACCGGTTTCACTTTTATTTGATATTTATATGATAACCGTTCTTCCAGGTCAAAGGTCACAATAATAAGTCTGAGATGAGCTCAGGTCACGTGACTGCGGGGTTTGATGATTCAGCAGCAGACGTGTAAACATTTCCATCTTCTCTTTATTGGCTCTCATGTATGATCACAGGACAGTTTCTAGTAAAATGACATTCATGGGACAGTTATCCTGTTGGACATCACGGCTCATCACAGCATCCGTTTTCATTTCATCACCAACAGGAGCTTTTAAGACATCTTTTTACAACATACAAAATAAAAATAAACATCTTAAATAATGAATTCAGACATACAAAACAAATAAAATGGTTGATAAAGCTGTAAGTTTTCTGCTTCAGGGTCGTCTTTAAAACGCTTAAATCCACATTTCTGCACATTCCAGCTGCTTTTCCCGGAGTTAAACCAGCGTTTCCGTCCACCTGCTGCGAGTCTCTGACGCACGCTGCAACGTCTGCAGGCTGACTGGAGGGGGGGGGGGTTGGGGGGGTGGAATTCAAACTAAAACCTTGAGTTCTTCAGGTCAACGCACATAAAACAAAACCACAGAGAAGCATAAAACGCCACGACGACCCGTTTTACACGCGTTTTTAAAGCGCCGCTCGTTAACCCTTAACGGGGAGATCAGCTTCGCCCCCGCAGCTGCAGACGAGCTCAAGTTCACACCTTTAAAAGATCAAAGGAAAATAAAAAAGTAGAAAA
Source organism: Atherinomorus stipes (assembly GCA_023101725.1). Classification (NCBI taxonomy): domain Eukaryota; kingdom Metazoa; phylum Chordata; class Actinopteri; order Atheriniformes; family Atherinidae; genus Atherinomorus; species Atherinomorus stipes. The sequence continues at coordinate 142,995 of JALJCO010007046.1, read as the reverse complement.
ACGTAGGCAAGCGGAAAAGAAAGAAAAAACGAGTTCACCTGCTGCATACACGACTACAAAAACAGCTGCATGCACCTGCAGAGCCCCCGGTTCAGCTGCGGAGCCCCCCGGTTCACCTGCGGAGCCCCCGGTTCACCTGCGGAGCCCCCTGTTCAGCTGCGGAGCCCCCGCTTCAGCTGCAGAGCCCCCGCTTCAGCTGCGGAGCCCCCGGTTCAGCTGCGGAGCCCCCGCTTCAGCTGCAGAGCCCCCGCTTCAGCTGCGGAGCCCCCGGTTCAGCTGCGGAGCCCCCGGTTCAGCTGCGGAGCCTCCGGTTCAGCTGCGGAGCCTCCGACAGCGACCGGTTCACCTGCGGAGCCCCCGGTTCACCTGCGGAGCCTCCGGTTCAGCTGCGGAGCCTCCGACAGCGACCGGTTCAGCTGCGGAGCCCCCGGTTCACCTGCGGAGCCCCCGGTTCAGCTGCGGAGCCCCCGGTTCACCTGCGGAGCCCCCGGTTCACCTGCGGAGCCTCCGGTTCACCTGCGGAGCCCCCGGTTCAGCTGCGGAGCCTCCGGTTCACCTGCGGAGCCCCCGGTTCAGCTGCGGAGCCCCCGGTTCACCTGCGGAGCCCCCGGTTCAGCTGCGGAGCCCCCGGTTCACCTGCGGAGCCCCCGGTTCAGCTGCGGAGCCTCCGGTTCACCTGCGGAGCCCCCGGTTCAGCTGCGGAGCCTCCGGTTCACCTGCGGAGCCCCCGGTTCACCGCTTCCCTCCCATGACGTGCGGAGCAGAAGTCGATGTTCTGGGACGTCCGAGTCCAGCTGGAAAAACTGCAGGTTTTCGCCTGCTTTACCTGCTCAGGTGGGCGACATTCCCGCTCCCCTCAGGAAGATCTCGCTCTCCCTCCCTCGCTCTCTATCTCAGAGGGAGATAATGCAGAGGAGGAGGAGGAGCAGGCGCTGATGATCAGGGAAACAGGAGCGAACGCCCCCGCTGAGCTGATCAGCTGCAGGGATGTAGGATGTTCTAGCGGGCCGGTTTCATCTGGTTCCGGGCCAAACTGGTCCTGAGCAGCTCCTGCTGCAGATCCTTTAACGAGTCCTGATGTCCGTCCACAGAGCTGAATGATGAAGATTTCATCCTCACCACTGAACCGTGTCTGAGTGAAACTGCGGCGGATCCGAGTCTCTCATCACGCCGACGTGAACCGTCCAGACCTGGAGGCTTCAACAGCCGGCCAATCAGAGCGTGAGATGAAGGAGGCGCTGATGTCGGCCGCAGGAGGATGACGGATCTCAGCGGGAAAGTCCGGCGGCGTCTCAGCAGCATCGGACCGGGTCAGTCCCAGAACCAGGGTCTCTGAGCATGTGTGACGGGGGAGGGGGGGGGTGTTAGCGTGTGCAGGACGACATGCATCAGGGAGCTGCAGAGTCGCTGTTCCTTCCTCACAGAACGTCCGGACGCCGAGCTGCAGCCTGGAAAGACCCAGAGATGCTGTTATAACCTCCATATCTACGGACAGCAACGACGCCGTTTCTCCACGTCTGCAGCCGTATTCATCCACAACCCGGACGTGAGGAAACACCTCCCCGAACCCGCATGTCAACCGACTCTTCCGGGACGCGAAGACCGGCCGACTCTTCCGGGACGCGAAGACCGGCCGACTCTTCCGGGACGGGAAGATGAACAGACTCTTCCGGGACGGGAAGACCAACAGACTCTTCCGGGACGGGAAGACCAACCGACTCTTACGGGACGGGAAGACCAACCGACTCTTCCGGGACGGGAAGACCAACCGACTCTTCCGGGACGGGAAGACCAACCGACTCTTCCGGGACGGGAAGACCAACCGACTCTTCCGGGACGGGAAGACCAACCGACTCTTCCGGGACGGGAAGACCAACCGACTCTTCCGGGACGGGAAGACCAACCGACTCTTCCGGGACGGGAAGACCAACCGACTCTTCCGGGACGGGAAGACCAACCGACTCTTACGGGACCGGGAAGACCAACCGACTCTTACGGGACGGGAAGACCAGCCGACTCTTACGGGACGGGAAGACCAACCGACTCTTACGGGACGGGAAGACCAACCGACTCTTACGGGACGGGAAGACCAACCGACTCTTACGGGACGGGAAGACCAACCGACTCTTACGGGACGGGAAGACCAACCGACTCTTACGGGACGGGAAGACCAGCCGACTCTTACGGGACGGGAAGACCAACCGACTCTTACGGGACGGGAAGACCAACCGACTCTTACGGGACGGGAAGACCAACCGACTCTTACGGGACGGGAAGACGAACCGACTCTTCCGGGACGGGAAGACGAACCGACTCTTACGGGACGGGAAGACGAACCGACTCTTACGGGACGGGAAGACGAACCGACTCTTACGGGACGGGAAGACGAAGCCGACTCTTACGGGACGGGAAGACGAACCGACTCTTACGGGACGGGAAGACGAACCGACTCTTACGGGACGGGAAGATGAACCGACTCTTACGGGACGGGAAGATGAACCGACTCTTACGGGACGGGAAGATGAACCGACTCTTACGGGACGGGAAGATGAACCGACTCTTACGGGACGGGAAGATGAACCGACTCTTACGGGACGGGAAGATGAACAGACTCTTCCGGGACGGGAAGATGAACCGACTCTTCCGGGACGGGAAGATGAACAGACTCTTACGGGACGGGAAGATGAACCGACTCTTCCGGGACGGGAAGATGAACCGACTCTTCCGGGACGGGAAGATGAACCGACTCTTCTTCGGGGACGGGAAGATGAACCGACTCTTCCGGGACGGGAAGATGAACCGACTCTTCCTGCATGCATGAATCACTAAACATGACTCAGACAGATTTGGGAACTGGTCCAGATTTCTCAGTGATGCAGAAAGACGTCTCCAGCTCTGAGGCTGGGAGTGGAGACCTCTGGGGAGGGTACCGCCCCCCCGCCTGTCTGCTTCTCATTCAGTGGGACCTGAACAACAGCAGGCAGAGCTTTCCATGTCTAATGCCATTGCTTTTGCATGTTGCTCATCTTCTTGGACAGATTTGACTGATTTCAGATATGAGATTCAAACCCGTTTCCAGGAATTGATCATAAAACGCCTTCTGGACGATTTCACTCAGAAACATGAGACATTGTCCCCCATTTCCATCATCCCTTTTCTGCTCGCCTCACCTCACCTCAGTTATTGGGATTTTCCACTGGGGGGTTTCCGAGCTGAGGTGATACAGTTTCTGTACCCCCTCTGGAGGTACCTGAGCGTGCTGAAGCAGCTATGTCTGACGTCATCTCACTGCATGCCACCTATTGGCCAAGGGGTTAGCCAATCAGATGTCAGAGTCAGAGAGTGACATTAAATGAGCGACAGTTCACACTCCCCACCAGTAAGCAGCGGTAATGCAACTCATGAATGTTAGCCAGCCGCCGGTAAAAACAGCAACAGAGGAAGAAGACGAGGAGGAGGAAGATGGGAGGGACAGAGGACGTCATTATTTGCACTTTTTTAGAAACACACATGTGGCGTAGGTGGTGGCTAATTTGCCTTTCAATCCAAAGGTTTGGATTCAATTCCCTTTTCTGCCGAACAATATCTTTTTTTTTTTTCTCCATGATCGGACGGATGGATTCAGATTCTGCTTATGTTCTGCTTAGTTTTTTAGCGGCCTGGGTGGGGTGCAGGCTTGGGTTTGGAGGGGGGGGGGGGGCATGGACACTGGGGGGCGGATGTAATGAATTTGTGATGTAATGAATCTGTGAGTGTGAATAAAACTGAAACTGAAATCTAATGTGCAGGGACTAACCGGCTATACAGGAGGGGCGGGAGGAGGATGGGATGGGGGAGTGTTGACGGGGGTAAAGTTGTGGGTTGTTTGAAGTAGGGTTTAGGGGTGGTACGATAGTGTGGGGGAGGAAAGGGGAGGGGGAAGGAAAAAAAAAAAAAAAAACTAGAACTGCAAGCAGTTATCACGGGTTCCAAGCCCATCCACGCACCGCCTTCTCTGGCCCCGCCTTCCCTGGCCCCGCCTTCCCTGGTCCCGCCTCCCCTTCTCCCGCCTCCCTTCAATCAACATAGAATGTCATTTATTGCCCTCTATGAACAAAGGTGATATAGTGATCTGCATGATAACCTGTTCAGGTCTTCAGTTATGTTATAGGCAGTAGCCGACTTGAGTTTTTTCAGTACTACCTCTTTACAGTTAATTTCTTAAAATATAACCAATACTCATGTAACTGTTTCATGATCAAGTGGTTAAATAGCAGCATGTGGTCTCGTTGTGAAGCAGGAGCTTACTTTCCGCAAATGCAATATCTGCACGAGAAAAGCTGAAACTGAGATTTTCAACTTTACCTATTCTAATCTTAAAAATTTCAACTGGATGGGGTAGCTGGTGTCTAAAATAAGAAGTGTAAGGGGTTTAGAAGCAGCATATGGTCTCCCCTGTGAAACAGTAGCTTAATTTCCCCAATTGCAATATCTGCATGAGAAAAGCTTAAACTGGGATTTTCAACTTGTACTAATGTGATCTTAAAAATTTCAACTGGATGGGGTAGCTAGTGTCTAAAACAAGAAGTGTAAGGGGATTAGAAGCAGCATATGGTCTCCCTTGTGAAACCTTAGCTTAATTTCCCCAATTGCAATATCTGCATGAGAAAAGCTTAAACTGGGATTTTTAACTTGTACTAATCTGGTCTTAAAAATTTCAACTGGATGGGGTAGCTGGTGTCTAAAATAAGAAGTTAACGGGAATTAGAAGCAGCATATGGTCTCCCTTGTGAAACAGTAGCTTAATTTCCCCAATTGGAATATCTGCACGAGAAAAGCTTAAACTGGGATTTTCAACTTGCACTCATCTGATCTTAAAAATTTCAACTGGATGGGGTAGCTAGTGTCTAAAATAAGAAGTGAAAGTGGTTTGGAAGCAGCCTAGGGTGTCTCCTGCAAAGCAGCAATTTTATTTCCCCAATCACAATATCTTGCCGTGAAGAGCTGAAAACTAAGATTTTAATAACAGAAGCTGTTAAATGAAATATATTTTGCATAAGGCATGAAGTTCTGGTAGGTTACTGGCATTTCAGACAAACACCAGTTCCATCATGGATGGCTAGTATTGATCAGGTCTTTTTTGACAATGTTTACTGTTAATAAATGATTTAGCTTAAGAGTTCTCTTGTGGCTTTTTAGTCAAATCATTTGGCTCAGGGATGATCACAAATTGGTTCCCATTTTCAGCCCAAATTACTCAAAAAGAACTGATTGAGTTGAAATCATTTTTTCTCCTCTAGTTTAAAAATCCCATCTTCCCCTGCTTCATGTGGTTATATTGTTTTCCCCAATTAAGACTCATCAGGCAATGAAAATAAGTGAATATGTAACCTAAGACTCTTAAGTTCAAGGTAGATTAATAAGAATCTCTAATGAGTTTTTCATCTGCTGAGAAACTTTTTTACAACTCAACTACCGGGTATAGGATGACTTTTTTGTGTAGGATTGATCGTGACTGATTTTTCAGGATTACCTAAATACATGCAGGATTGTGGCCCTCAAAGACCGGAGGTGGACACCAACAATGTAGACCAACAATCACAGAAATCTTTTAGGCACCTTTCCAGATCCTGTTTCCAACATTCACTACAAGCATCAATACAAACAGACTTCTGTGTTAACAGTCATTCCTCAATGTTTTTCAGACATACACACATCTGTGAAGATATGCTTGGTACAGCAGGAATGACAAATCACTCCAGATCCTCTGTCCTTTGCTCTCACCAGCAACATAATTACAACAGGTCTTCTGTGTTAATAGTGGTTACTAAACTTATTTAGCCAGTCATCCATTTGTGAAGATTTGTTGGGTAGAGCAGGACTGACGAAATACTTCATGCAGTGAAATGCTCAATGTAGGCTAATAACCATGTAAAATGAAGACAAACACACTGCAAATGTAGGTGTGAACTTCAGACATGTGTTTTTAAAGAAGTAGCAGTTTAAAAGCTGAAATGACTTGATTTGCATCCAGGTACACACAATGACAACCTGATTCAGTCAGAATCTTTAGGGAATCTTTACCAAAATGCTTGGGATTCATAAGGACTATCTTGAGATTCACTGAAGAAGGTTTGGCGTTTACATAAAACATGTCCACTTTGTCCAATCTTAACCGTCCTCTAAGCATCAGCTCAGAGTGATGCTATGAACATACCTAGCGAGTTTGAGGCATATCTGATAAACCATGTACGTGATATAAAGTAAATCCGAGTTATAGCGCCCCCTAGAATTTTCAAATTTTTTTCATTTGGCCCATGAGTAGAAAATCAAGTTCCCTTGTTGGTGTATGAGTTTCATATAATTATCTGTTGTCGTTTTTTAATAGTGGCCTTTTAAGTATTTAGCTAGTTTTTGCAAAATGTTTGTTCGCATATAACTTTGTAACGAAAAGTAAGTTTCAAAAATTGCTTGCATACGTTTTTTTCTCTCTGTCTATAGAAACTGTGGTAGGATTTTCAGCCTGATTGGGTAAAATCCCACGGACAAGTTCACGAAGATAGGTTTTGTATATTTTGCATTGTAGCGAAAAAAAATTATAGGCGGAAATGGGCGTGGCCTATGTCATAAAATCTGGGAGGGTCCAAGGAATCTGGGGATATAAGGCACTTTAAGATGCGCCAAGCCGTTTACGAGCTAGAGGCCAAAACGTAAAAGACATTGGTATAGCGCCACCTAGTGTCTGACAAGTGTCATTTTTTTTGTGGTCCACACAAAAAAAGTTTTCTACAAGCCCTGTTAGTGGCTTTATTATTGCACATTTGGTTTAGCCTCCCTGGCCATTTTTGTTAGGTCGGGGGGAAGAAAATCAGCGGTCCTGGGCCCCTGCGTGAGTTGAGCACCTGGGATTAGAAAATCGCTTATAAAACACGCCCACTTCATCCAATTGTAACCATATTTTAGGAATTTACTCACAGAGGGTCTATCTACATACCCTGGGAGTGGCATCCAGATTGGATCAGCGGTTTTCCCAATATAAAAAATTCAGGATTAAAGCGCCCCCTAGATTCTGAAAATTTTTTTCTTTCGGTATGTCAGTAGTAAATCAAGTTCCACACTTGGATTTCAAAGCTGATGCAATTATCTGTTGTCGTTTCCGAGATATAGCCTTTTAAATTTTTAGCTAGTTTTTCAAAAATGTTTGTTTGTGTATAACTTCGTAACAGAACAATATTTTTAAAAAGTGCTTCCTTACGTTTGTTTCTCTTCGTCTCTAGTTTATATGGTACGATTTTCAGCCTGATCGGGCAAAATTCTGAGGACTAGTTTATAAAAATAGGTTTTGCATATATCGCCCCCTAGCAAAAAATCTATCTAGACGCAAATGGGCGTGGCCTATGTCAGGAGATGCGGAAGGGTCCAAGGAATCTGCTCATCCAGGTCCCATAAATTTATTCCAAGCGGTTTGCAAGCTAGAGGCCAAAACGTTTGACCCCTGGTATAGCGCCACCTAGTGTCTGACATGTGTAATTTTTCTGCTCTGACCACCTCGGAACTATATGTACAAGCCTATATATGTGGCTATATTACATCGTGTGCAGTTTTGCCTCCCCACATACTTTTGCGGCGGCGGAATAATAATAATAATAAGAATAAAAAACGAAGCAAAAACAATAGGGTTCCAGCACGCTGGAGTGCTGGGAACCGCGTTGCACTTGCAACGCGGGCCCTGCGCTGCTCCGCGGGCTTGGAACCCTAAAAAAAAAGCAGCTCTGCGTGCCTCTTGGGGGGTTTGCGGGGCCTGGGGATGTAATTGAAAAGCTACCAAGCAAAGTTGAATTGAGTTGAGTTTAGGTGAGTTGAGCTGACCTGCGCTGGTGGAAAAGGCTCAATTCAGGGACTTTTAGGAAAGTCCATTACCTTTTTTAAATGAGCTTGTGTGCAGGAAGGTGAGGTCCTCCTGTGTTCAGGGACTCCACGTAAGCCAGGGCACTCTGCAGGGACGTCAGGCAGTAGCCTTCCTCTCCGATCAGATAACTGAAGCAGAGAAAACGTCGTTAATAAGGACACTGCTGGCTCAATAATGGAAAAAGTCATTATCATCATTTGATTTTGGTTAATTCTGAAATCACAATGACTCAAATGAGTTTATTTTTTAGTAATACAATACATTTATTCAACATTTCTGTCAGAAACAGTTAATATGCACAAAATGTTGAAACTGAAAAAATACAGGCTATAAATACGCACCTACAGCTGTTTTGCGATAAATCAACATTAAATTAATAAAATATACTTTGAATATTAAATAAGGCATAGAAAAACAATTGTATACAAAAGAAACTGTCCAGTTCTACAATGAATCAATATTTGAAAAATAAAATATATTTTCAAAAAAATAAATAAGAATCCCAAAGTAAACTTTTAACTATAGTTCAATGCTACAACATTCCAAATCTAACATTTTTGTGAATGTCATCTAACAAATAGCACATGTGAGACGCCACTAAAGTTTATCTCAACTTCAGATTAACTTTCAGAAATTGTGTAAAGAAAATGGCAAATAAATTATTTCAACTGGATTATATGAGTTTGGAGATTGTTTGAGATTAAAACTGAAATCAGGATCAAATTTGGATCAATCGGACGGCCCTGCTGCTGGCTGTTACCAGCAACATGAAGGCAGAAACCAGCAGAGTCAAACATGAAATGTGAAGTCCATCTTTTCCATGAATCATATCATTTCACTTCCCACGGAGAGAAAAAGACCCAAACGTTTCTGCTGTTTCTCAACGGGGGCGTTCAGAGGCCATCAGGGGGCGCTGGGGGGGTAATTCTTAAAAGGGCGGCGTTGACGTGCTCTGAGGGGGCGTTATTAATCCATTGATTTGATTTTGATTATCAATACTTATATAAACCAACAGGAGTCACTCTGGAAACACTAACGAGGCTCCAGAAGCACTGGCAGTAGGACGTTCTCTTGTCAGACATTTGCTGTGCACCTGAACGCAGCATAATGACCTGCTGATGTGAACCCCCCATGAAAGATGTCATGAACTTCACGGTTTTTCCCTCTCCATTGTTTGCGGCAGCATCAGGAGTCAGATTCTCTGGATGTAACCCAGTGCAGCATCGGTGGGGGGTGTTGGACCAGCTGGGAGTGCAGGTGTTGGAGTTCACCGTTTCTCAGCTCAGACAGACCTGGTTCTACACTAGGTTTTAGCTGCCCCCCCTCTATAAAAACGACTAGATTAAATCCGCATTTCTTTAAGAACCATAATTACTGGATTTGAGGCTTCAGCTGTAACCTCCGACTAACGAGCTGCACGGCATGGACGAAGCCGGAGGACATGAACACGAAGCATCGTACCATGGGGGGGGGGGGGGGGGGGCGGACGACCGTCCCACCAGGATGACCACGAATGCTTCTGTCAGGACCTTTAAAGGAAAATCCGACAAGTTAAACCCAAGATGCAAAAATTCCTCTCCGGCCTGGAAGTGGAGACTCCAGAGCCCAACCCAGAAGCAGACACGGGGGCTGAGGGTGATTCTCATCACAATGAGGTGGAACGGGAGATTCTCATCACGATGAGGTGGAACGGGAGATTCTCATCACGATGAGGTGGAACGGGAGATTCTCATCACGATGAGGTGGAACGGGAGATTCTCATCACGATGAGGTGGAACGGGAGATTCTCATCACGATGAGATGGAACGGGAGATTCTCATCACAATGAGGTGGAACGGGAGATTCTCATCACAATGAGGTGGAACGGGAGATTCTCATCACGATGAGATGGAACGGGAGATTCTCATCACAATGAGGTGGAACAGGAGATTCTCATCACGATTTGGTGGAACGGGAGATTCTCATCACGATTTGGTGGAACAGGAGATTCTCATCACAATGAGGTGGAACGGGAGATTCTCATCACAATGAGGTGGAACAGGAGATTCTCATCACAATGAGGTGGAACGGGAGATTCTCATCACAATGAGGTGGAACGGGACATTCTCATCACCATGAGGTGGAACGGGAGATTCTCATCACGATTTGGTGGAACGGGAGATTCTCATCACGATGAGGTGGAACGGGAGATTCTCATCACAATGAGGTGGAACGGGAGATTCTCATCACCATGAGGTGGAACGGGAGATTCTCATCACAATGAGGTGGAACGGGAGATTCTCATCACCATGAGATGGAACGGGAGATTCTCATCACCATGAGGTGGAACGGGAGATTCTCATCACCATGTGGTGGAACGGGAGATTCTCATCACGATGAGGAGGAACGGGAGATTCTCATCACAATGAGGTGGAACGGGAGATTCTCGTCACCATGAGGTGGAACGGGAGATTCTCATCACCATGAGGTGGAACGAGAGATTCTCATCACAATGAGGTGGAACGGGAGATTCTCATCACGATGAGGTGGAACGGGAGATTCTCATCACGATTTGGTGGAACGGGAGATTCTCATCACAATGAGGTGGAACGGGAGATTCTCATCACAATGAGGTGGAACGGGAGATTCTCATCACGATTTGGTGGAACGGGAGATTCTCATCACAATGAGGTGGAACGGGAGATTCTCATCACAATGAGGCGGAACGGGAGATTCTCATCACGATGAGGTGGAACGGGAGATTCTCATCACAATGAGGTGGAACGAGAGATTCTCATCACGATGAGGTGGAACGAGAGATTCTCATCACCATGAGGTGGAATGGGAGATTCTCATCACAATGAGGTGGAACGGGAGATTCTCGTCACCATGACGTGGAACGGGAGATTCTCATCACAATGAGGTGGAACCGAGACACAATAATTACAATCTGAAACGGTTATAACCGTCAGGAATAAAAATCAGCATCTTTTTAATCAATCATTTTCACATCCCTCATGTCATGTCACTATGGAGCAAAACCTCTGAGGTTTCCACCACCTGGCTGGATCACACCAGGACTGAAGACGGTGGTCTGACCTGGATCTTAAGGGTGGTTCTTATGAAGAGGACGAAGACTGAAATCCCACCAACGTTGTCTGAAAGCTCATCATTCAGCTCACAGTCCGCTGGTTTCACCTCTGTCACTCCAACACTCCCAACCCACTGAACTGTACAAAAATAAACTGGAACTTTATTTGCATTTTTCTGGGGAGGAAAACCCAAATTCCAAATATCCTGACATTCTTTGGCAGCAGGCGATCCAAGCAGCTGCCTTTTACAGCACAGTGTTTTTAATGGCCACGACCAGACCTCTGAGGTGTGGTCACGACTCACACGCGATGATACTCAAAATGATACATAGCCCTTCAGGACCACCAGTCCTCAACAGCACTCATGCTCACTCTTAGAATTTGGAAACATGTATTCAGTCCTAATGTTTTGCAGCCATCAGCATCAGAAGTGTGGAGAGGCCATCAGCTGCACGAACACCACGGGCCCATCTGTAATCAATGTTTCTCTGGCTGACACCGAATCAGTCTGTAAAAATTAAATCTCAGCACGAATGCTTTTCCTTCAAGGTCCAAAATACAATCTAGGAGCCACTAAACGATGCACTGAAGTATCAGCATCCCGGTCCAAAACAAACTGAGCCAAAACCAAATCAAGCTAAAATGGAGCCTCTGGATCTTCCCGTGGCGCTGGAATTCCGGGGGAAACCAGCTCCAAACGGACCACGATGTGTGTGACGGACGTATGGCACCAACATCCCGATGGAGCCGCCATCACAGGCCTGACGGGACAGAGGGAGAGACTGCCGTCTTAGGGCAGAATCTTTTTAAATCTGCTCACCAGGACGTTTCCACAGCAGACATTTCCACCTGGAGTACAGGGACAACCACAAATGTGCTGCGGGCTGCAGTAAACTGGAGGATTTATTTTTGTGCACTCTTACAGCTGACGAAGGTGCACAGATGCAGAGTGGGGCGCAGCCCTCGTTACAAGCCCGAGTTCGTCCTCATGCTCAGTATAAGATGCTGCATAACAGTGAATCTGGGTAAACTGGGACACTTACTCTTTATCATGTTCATCTTTACGTGTTCACTTCGGCTACTAAAAATCATCGTAGGGCAGCATGAGATTAAAATAAAGGTTCTGTGTGGATGACATCACTTCCTGGGGCGTGGCTCACTAACTACGTCTGCAGCGAAACAAGATGGTGGGTAAAATGACGTGGCGTTTTTAGGTGAACAATGTTAGAGTTCTAGAAATAAGAAAACTGGTGGATAGTTTGTAATTGTGATATTTTTTGTTAAGGGGAGTAATGTAGATTCATGATTTTTAAAAATAACATCCAAAAAAAAAAGCTTTTTAGCTACTGTCCCACTTTAGTAAGGGCATATTGCTTAAGTGGGACAGTGCACTATTGGCAAACTGGGCCGATCATTTGACTCATTCTACAGGTGGAAATAAGTTCTCTTTATTCATCCCTCATCATTTTTCTGTCTGGCTAGATAGATACATAAATAAGAGCCCGGCCGATATATCGGGCCGATTTTGGCGTCTGGCTCATTAATCGGCATCGGCCAAAATGTGGCCGATATGAAAATTCTAGTTTTGCTTCAAACGGCAAATAGAAACTTCTGCTGCGCGCTTCTGCTCTCCCCCCTCCCTTCCTGAAAGCTGCTCGTGCTGCTCCTTGCCTCCTCCCCCTCCCCTTACAGAGAGCAGCACTTTCTCTGCACCCCCTCCCTACTCCCCCTCCCCTTACAGAGAGCAGCGCTTTCTCAGCACCCCCTCCCTACTCCCCCTCGCACACATACGCGCTACGCAGGCAGAGAGGAGAGCAGACTGATGCAGACGTTTAGTTTCCTCCTGGTAAGCTGTGACTTTCTAAAACTACATAAAACTACACTTTAGTGCTCCGTGACAACAAACGTCCTCGTGGAAACGCTGTTAGAGCGCATTAAGGAGAGCAGGCGAGTTTTAAATGCGCTAGTTTTAGCGAGCACATTAGCATTTTAACTGAACTAGCTGCCTCTTTGTGAAACAAACAAAGATGCAGCTTCTAAATCCATCTCTACTATTAGCTAATGTCAGACTGTTATACAGCAGTAAACGCTGTGTAAGTCGCCTCTTTGTGACACAAACGAGATAAATGCAACTGTTAACTTCCATCTCCTGTTATCTAATATAAAATTATTATATTGTGTCCCTCTATACTTCATGCCATGCAGGTTTTACTTGGACTCGTAAATACAGAAGTTTATTTTTTTTGTTAAACTAATTAAAAAGCTCCAACTAATGTATTTATTTGTAATTCTGTTTAGTTGTTTTAAAAGCTGCAACATTGCTCTTAAATATAGTTTAGTCCCTTGTGTTAAGCGGAAGATGAAACTTTTTGAAGCTTAAAGATGACAAATTTATATTTCTAAGGTGTTTTAGTGAATGAGTCTTAAAAATATATCAATTTTAAAACACCTTCCATTAGTCTGTGTTATCACTAGGGATGTATATCGTTATGATTTTATCGATACCAATACCAATATCGATACCGGTATTTATCGATTCTCTTATTGATACTATAACATAACTTAGAGTAAATAATAAAGACATTACAAGATGGTACAAGATCCAGTGGTGAAGAATATTTGTTCAGATGATGTTGAAGAAGCCTGGACATATAAGTGGGTGAAGGACAGCTGGGAGAATAAGGGAATTGTGTCTGTCTTAGTCCATCATTGTGATTATTTGACTGCGTAATGATAACTCGATGGTTAGGTAGATGTACAAAAAGTATCAATAAGAGTATCGTTAGTCCAGAATCTTAACGGTACCCTGGTATCGTTAAGATTAGGAACAGGTACCAAACGATACCGGTACTCGGTATACATCCCTAGTTATCACTGTAAGCTGTTTGCAGCAACTTGTTTTCACTTTGAAATGGTCATCTATAGTATTGAAACCGAATTACTAAAATACACTAAATGTATATATATTCATTCCCAGGCAGAGGAGAGGAGTAAGGTGGAGCCACTTCACAAAGATTTAACAGGTGTTGGATGCAACATCTGTGATGTGAACTGGGCTGCAGCACCAGTAAGGCAGAAAACACAACAAATCTGTGTCACCACCTAAAACATCATCACAGATTCTGGATGATCTGATTCTTAGTGTTGAATCACATTTTGGTCATTATAAGAATTTAAGTTGGACTACAGTTAGACAGTATGTATGTCCTGTATGTCCATGTTCATTTTTTAATATCCTGGCTGATATATATCGGCTGACATCGGATATCGGCCGATATTGGATATCGGCCAATATATCGGATATCGGGTTTTTTAAAGCCCCCAATATCGGTATCGGAATCGGCCTCAAAAATCCCATATCTGTCGGGCTCTAACATAAATTTACTTAAATTGCATAAATCAAGCTTGCTACAATGAAAATGATGGTGATGCTTTGCCAGTCTATGCCAGCTAGCCCCCCCCCCCCCCCCCCCCCCATGTTTTGCATACTCTTTAAATTGATATAAAACAAAAACTCCATCATTAACTGTGGTCTCCTCTCTCAGCAGGTCTGGCTGGATAAAAGTTGCAGTATCTGCTGGTCTCTCTCTCTTTATCTCTTTCTGTCTTCTCCTCACAATACTGTGATATTCTCGGTGCTTTAGAGAAATTTTAAATGCAGCTAGAAGTAAAAGTTGTACATATGTACAAACATCAGATGACAAACAACAAAATGAGTCAAAATCAGTGAAATCCAGTTCCTCCAGATCCTGTTTACGAAACTCGGACCGGTTTCTTTGCTACTTGGATCTCATAATAAAACTGTTTACAATCGTCTCCCTGAGCATGAATAATTCTCACTTTGGGAAAACCCGACTGAAGAGATGTGACAATAAAATAAGATAAAGTGCTTTAGAAAACAATTTTACCACAGCTGAGCTGGAATAGTAGAAATGTACATGAATTCATGTGAAACTAGTAAAACAGCAGAACAAAGTAGTTTATGAGTATATAAAAACTTATACTAGTGCATATGAGGAATAAACATTTCATCTCAATGCATCAGCCAAGGTGGGACAGAAGAGAGTTTTTAGACTGTAAATCCAGAAGCTGCCAACAGACTGATGGTGATTACAATCCCTGGCTTTACTAATCAGAGAAGTTGTTTTATTCTATCTAAATAATCATCGATCATTCTCTCTCTCTAGAAAAAGGACTCACCCCTCATGAATGAACTCCTCCAACGCAGCACATTCAGCCAGCAGCTGAGGACACCGACATCGCAGAGCCACGAAGGACAGGATGGGCAGCAGGTCATCGGCACCGCTGGGGATCAAAACAATCAATCAAATTTGATTTGTTTAGCCCTTTACAATAACCAGAATGGTACTCAAAGTGCTTCACAATAAAGCCGTAAAAAGTACATCAACACATAAAACAGAAAATGAATAAAACAGGACAAGAAAAGGAACAAGTAATAACTGAAGTGCCACAGCGCTGCAGGGAAACACATAAAATAAGTTAAAAATAGGCAGACAAACAAATAAAAGCTTTAACCAAAAGCTAACCAAGATGGAGTTAAAGGCTAACCTGAAAAAGTGGGTCTTCAGCTTTGATTTAAAAAGGCTGAGATCAGTAGCTTACCGTCACCACGTATGAATGAGGCTACATACGTAGCTTACCGTCACCACGTATGAATGAAGCTACATACGTAGCTTACCGTCACCACGTATGAATGTGGCTACATACGTAGCTTACCGTCACCACGTATGAATGAGGCTACATACGTAGCTTAGCGTCACCACGTATGAATGAGGCTACATACGTAGCTTACCGTCACCACGTATGAATGTGGCTACATACGTAGCTTACCGTCACCACGTATGAATGAGGCTACATACGTAGCTTAGCGTCACCACGTATGAATGAAGCTACATACGTAGCTTACCGTCACCACGTATGAATGTGGCTACATACGTAGCTTACCGTCACCACGTATGAATGAGGCTACATACGTAGTTTAGCGTCACCACGTATGAATGAGGCTACATACGTAGCTTACCGTCACCACGTATGAATGAGGCTACATACGTAGCTTACCGTCACCACGTATGAATGTGGCTACATACGTAGCTTACCGTCACCACGTATGAATGAGGCTACATACGTAGCTTAGCGTCACCACGTATGAATGAGGCTACATACGTAGCTTACCGTCACCACGTATGAATGAGGCTACATACGTAGCTTACCGTCACCACGTATGAATGAGGCTACATACGTAGCTTACCGTCACCACGTATGAATGTGGCTACATACGTAGCTTACCGTCACCACGTATGAATGAGGCTACATACGTAGCTTAGCGTCACCACGTATGAATGAGGCTACATACGTAGCTTAGCGTCACCACGTATGAATGAGGCTACATACGTAGCTTACTGTCACCACGTATGAATGAGGCTACATACGTAGCTTACAGTCACCACGTATGAATGAGGCTACATACGTAGCTTACAGTCACCACGTATGAATGAGGCTACATACGTAGCTTACCGTCACCACGTATGACGTATGAGGAGTGAAAGAATAATGGAACCACTGTGAGCACTTCGAGTGCCCTGCAAGAAAAAGTGTGATATAAATCTAATCTTTTATCATTATTAGATATGTATCCTGGGAAACACAGAAACATGCATGTATGAATAATATTCATATTGTTGGCATGTTTAAGAAAAATTCTAACTTTTTTATTGTGATTTTTCTTATTGTACACTACTTTTATGATTGTATTTCCGAAACTAACAGCTTCGGCAATATTGTAAATCTACATTCATGCCAATAAAGCTTATTAAATTGAAACTGATTTGATGCTGGTTTTAGGACGAAGGTAGAAACACCAGACTTTGAAGTCAGTCATCAGTCATTTTCTGTACTGCTTATCCAGTTCAGGATCGCAGGGGCTGCTGGAGTCTATCCCAGCTATTACCAGGTGAGAGGCAGGTTCACCTGGACAGGTCGCCAGTCTGTCAGACAGACTAGCGACCTGTCCAGGTGCAATCTAGAGTGATCAATTACCCTAACATCATGTCTTTGGATGGTGGAAGGAAGCCGGAGAACCTGGAGAGAACCCACACATACACGGGGAGAAACATGCAAACTCCACACAGGAAGGAACTGTTGGAACTGTTTGAACCCCCTCCCCAGCAGGGACTTGAACTGCGGACCTTCTTACTGTGAGGCTGGGGTGCTAACCACCACGCCACTGTGCCGCCCCTACCACCAGGCGTTGGAGTGATTCAGATTTTCTTGTTTGCTCTCTGCATTTTGTGAATTGCTAAAAACATTTCGGAAAGCATTCTTGGGTAACGGGATTTTGTCACACCGGCCTAGAACTTCTGCTCAGTCCTGTATAAGGACGTTTAGAAAGTCCTCTGGCATGCGTTCCCATGGGGACAGAATGAAAGCAAAAGTCCACTTAATGGGGTGCGTGTTCAAAGCTGGAAATGATGAAGCTATTTTCCCTCCCCAGATCTGCTGGGAGGACAAATTGCAGCCTGGAAGATGATAACAGCATGATAGCATTCTGGCTGCATGGAGACAGTGACCGTTTGTTTATCAGCGCTCACACGCAGGGCTAACTGCTGCTTGCTAGCTTGCGTGAGAAGGCGGTTCGATGGCCCTCGTCTGACCCGGCTGCATGCAACCGGATACTCTTCTTCTGCAGGTTGTGGAAGGTGTGGACAAGCTCGTGTAACTGCAGAGCGTTGGACATCCTCTTAAATTGCAACGCTGAGTTATTATCTTCACGTCTGTAAACACGGATCTCTGCATTCCTCAGACACGATCGCTCGCAGACAGCTCTGACCTCAGAGCAGAGATGGCTGCTCTCACAGTTAACGGAGACCAAAAGCAGAGACAGACAAAGGGGAAACGTCTTAATTAAAAGGATACAGAGAGGGGATGACAACCAGCCGAGCGGGACAATGGCAGAGAGAACAAACGAGCTCCCGGCTGGTCGCAGACAATGAAATCATGTAAACGGAAAGAACAAAAAGAGGGCAGCGAGAACAAAAGGGTGTTTGTGGGGGAGAAATTCTACTTTGGAGGAGGTGGGAGTGCAGGCAGAGAGTAAAGTACACGGTAGATGCAGCTTTATATCAGGAAGAAAACCACTTCCAAATCTGAGGTTAGGCGTAGATTAGAAACACTGACCCCGTTTACATGCGAGTTTTAATCCAAATAAAAGTTAATTCTGCTTTAAGAAGACCGTGTAAACCCGCAATCCCCGGTGAAAATGATACTTCCAAACTAAGTGGTTGGTTCATTCCGATCCGAGTTATCCCTGTTGTTCTGAGCATGCTCCGTCCCTCGCCCCGTTGGAACGGCGCTTGTCAAAGCGCACGTGAAACAAGCGCTGGACTCATTTCAGCCCGCGGAAAAGAAGCAGCATGTTAGTCAGGGCTCCAGACTAAAGCTTGTTACATACTCCACGAGAAGCAAGAACTTTGTTCTTGTTCTCGAGGCTGCAAGAACAAGAAAAAAGTTCTTGTTCGGCAGGGCATATTATACTCCCCGAGAAAAAAATCTCCCGAAGTCCTCATAGAGCCCGCCCACTCCAATATTTGACGCTGAATAGTAGTGGTCGATAGATGGCAGAAGCACGGGATTGATGCATCTGGATAGTCAAAGACGCAGAAGAAGAAGAAGACGCGCTAAGCATTTTGGGAACCTGATCCAAACAAGTAACAACACTTTGGTAGCACGCTAAAGGCAGCTATGGCAGTTTATAAGTTGATGGAGGAAGAAGAACAAGAGGAAAGAAACATGTTCTACGCAGAAGAAGAAGAGGATCTGTTGTTGTTACTGTCGATTGCTGAGATGAAAAAGAAAAAAAAAGGAAACGTAGGTGGCATGTTCGACCACTCAATACAACGAGGGCTGAGCAAGGCGAGTACAGCGTCTTGGTACAACAGATGAGGGCAATGGACGATGAGAGACACTTTACTTACTTCAGAATGTCTGCCAGGCGTTTTGACGACCTCGTTCATCGAATCACGCCATTCATTCAGCATGCACCCACACACAGCATCCCGATCTCTATCCAGGAGAGATTAGCGGTCACACTGCGGATATTAGCTTCTGGGAGCTCCCAGAGCAGTGTGGCCGCCAGTTACAAAATGGGGTTGACGACCGTGTGCTCCATTGTTTCTGAGGTGACCAAAGCTATCTGGTTAGCTTTGAAGGACGACTTTGTGGCATTCCCCTCACCAACACAGATGATCGATATCGCTCGGGACTTTTGGAGGTGTTGGAACTTTCCCAATTGTGTCGGGGCCATCGATGGAAAACATGTGAAAATTAAAGCCCCACCACAAGCAGGAAGTGACTATTATAATTATAAAGGCCACCACTCTATTGTGTTGATGGCGGTGTGTGATGCACGCTATCGATTCACAATGGTGGATGTCGGTGCCTACGGCAAGGAGAGCGATGGTGGAGTGTTTGAACAGAGCTCCTTTGGGTCTGCACTCAAGAAAGGGCAACTTCCTCTGCCACCACCAGCACATCTCCCTGGCACAACGATCAAGGCTCCACATGTGTTTGTGGGAGATGCTGCATTCCCTCTGCATGTAAACCTCACCCGTCCTTATGCAGGTATGTTGTTTTTTGGTTTAATGTAAACATATCAAAATGATTGTAATTTAGTTAAGTGATGTAATGAATAAAACATGGAAGTGTTAGCAAATCTGCATCTACGGTGGAAGCTGACTTATGCTTGATATGCAACCACAAAATTGGTTTGAAATATGCTGCTCATTTATGTATTCATTTTCTTTGTCTTGTGTACAGATCGGAATCTCACAACAAAGGAGCTTGTCTTCAATTACCGCCACTCCCGTGCCAGGCGTGTGATTGAAAATGCATTTGGAATCTTGGCAGCAAGATGGAGGATCCTTGGGCGTCCAGTGGAGTGTTTTCCAGATAAGCTTGGGGATATGGTCAAGGCCTGTGTTGCCCTTCACAACTACCTTGCCTGCACAGATGCTGCTAATGCTCCAGGTGTGAGATACATCGCTGCAAACTTTGCAGACTCTACTGCCGTTTCTGGAGAGCTGCAACATGGGGAGTGGAGGAGGCAGGTGGAAGGAGACAGCAATCTCCAGGATGCAGGGAAACTCTCTGGAGTCAGAGCATCTAGGGCAGCACACGCCACAAGAAATGACTTTTGTGAGTTCTTTCAAACACCTCAAGGACTTGTGCCATGGCAAGAAGACATTATCCGGAGGGGGTGTCTGCAGTAGTTAATAACTAAAACATTTTCAAAAGTGACTGTGACTATTACTGTTAAGCTTTGCCAAGAGGAAAATGCTTATTCCCCACAGTCTGTAATTTTGGTTGGTTCCAAAAGGTATTAAATTTGTATTTTGAAAACGAAGTCTGACTACTCTTGCTTTAGTAAGTTTGCTCAGTAAACCAAATTTTCACAGGTTTGTCGACATGTTTATAGACCTTGTAATGAATGAAGAGGTATAATTTCAAAGTCAAGAGTTTATTTTTTCTTATGTAGTACCGAATCACTTTCACACTGAATAAAAGAACTTAAAAATAGAACACACACAAAAAAAAACTAATGAATAACTTGTAACAACATAGTGAAAAGTATCAAATAAAAATATGTGGCACATGGTGAATACTTCGCTACAAGTCAGTATAGTACACCCCAACCTGGGAACGTTTTTGTTCAGTCTCGTACATAAGGTTTTGGAGTTTCCATTTAAACTCGGATACAAGTTCTGGTGGCAGTGAACGCATGAAATCAGCCACATGCAAGACATATCTACCACATGGGTCCATTAGCTGCAACATGGATTCTCTTCTCTGCCGCCCTTCCTCCACTGCAGCTTCACGTTCAGCTCTTCTTCTATCCAGTACAGCTAATGCAGCTTCAAAATTAGAGATTGGCTCGCTCTCACGCTTCCTCTTTTTAAATCTTGATCTTCTTGGTGAAGTAGGGGATGTAGAGTCAGTTGAAGGAGTGGGAACTGGAGTTGATGATCCAGAAGGAGGATTGGGAACTGGAGTAGATGATCCAGAAGGAGGATTGGGAACTGGAGTAGAAGATCCAGCTGTACATAGTTCATGTGTGGGTGGAGCATAAAGCTCTGAGGACTCCAGTGCAGAGAATTCAAGATCCCTCATGCAAATAGAGTCATTATTCAAAGAAAGGTTGCATGAAGGTCCTTCTTCAGGGTCTGGATCCATGTCCTGAAAAAGCACGAGTTGAAAAAGTATTAGAATCAAGCAACAAATAAAAAAAAAATAATATAAGATAAAATACACATTTCAAACAGTGGTGGCGAGAGATCATTGGCATATTTTACTTTTGAGTACATTCGCACCAGTCCTTCTGAGTCGTGTGCTCATTCACGTTAACCAAATACATGAAGCTGATTACAATGCAGGGCATACATATAATCTTGAAAACTTCTGGGCATTAATGCATGCTGAGATTATATGGTTGGAACGACAGCTTACCTCTAGAGAAACTGTAAAGTTGGTGGTCGTTTCACGGTGTTTTATGTGTCTGTCAAGCCACTGCAAGGACACATAGAGAGCTGGTACTGCCGTTTTTCCTCCGGAGTCACCACTCTTCTTCTGCTGGACGCGACGTTTCGCCTTAGCAAATTTGTCACGGAGGTAGCGCCATTTTCTTCTACAGACGCTTTCGTCGGTGGACAAAGTCTGAGCGATCTCCTTCCACGAATTGTTTGCCATTTGTATGTCCTTATATGATTTTATTGAAGTGTTGTAGAGATGATCATACTTCCTCACCGCCTCGGCTAGTTGTTCCTCAAAGTTATCCATTGTTTACTTCCTTGTGTCGACGTAAGCAGGTCATGTCGGTCCTGGGCTTCCTCCCAGCAAAATAAAGGTTCCGGCTTGTTCATAACCACGCCCTTCAAGTTTCTGACCAATCATGTAATACTTCTCGGATCCCCCACGAGAAGAAAGTTCTGCCCGGCCGAGGGGACAAGAACAAGCCGCACGCTGTCCTCAAATACGTCCGCGAGAACAAAATGACGTCATTTTGTTCTCGCAGCTCCGAGAACAAGAAAAAAGTTCTCGCTTCTCGTGGAGTATGTAACAAGCTTAACTTTTTCCACCAGGAGCACAGTGGTCCCCAGCTTCAATTTTTAGGAGCACAAGCAGAAACTTTAGGAGCGCACACCGACACCGACCTGCAGAGTAAACATTCACATTTTCACTGTATTACTGATTAATACCTGAACAATAAATGAAAAACTACAAAGTTCACAGGTCATGGCACATTTATGTTTTAATGGCTCAGTGTGCAAAGTGTCATGTTGTATTTGTGTGGTGCCAGTTTTATCAGCACGTTATAGGCAGCGATGCATCGGATCAATGAACTCACAGTTTAGATTGGTTTATGGCTGATGAATCAGTTTTTAGATTAGCAAAAGAAAACAAGCACAAGACAAATTTACCTCTCCAATTACTTATTTGTGTAATTAAGTATTTTTCCTATGAAAATCATTCAACTCAAGACTCATTCCACTCAACTGTAAAAAAAGAAAAAAGAAACAAAAAACTAATGATAAATAAATTGTGATAATGGGACGAGGAATGGATGACAAAATTGCAGGTCACAATAACAATGATGGTCCATGATGAAAAACACTGGCTGAGACCTCCTGACCGTCACTGATGACGTGATGTTTACTGAACATAGTCCAGGGTCGCAAATCTGCAGGGGGCTTTTATTTTGAAATTTGCCTGCTTTCGTGTCTGATTTTCTATCTTTTTGCTGAGAGCTTGACGCTTTCTGGAACCGTGCTCCGTCCAAAATAGAGACACTGTGACGAGACGCTTCTGACTTCTGCCGTATGGCGGCCTAGAGTGAAGTCAACTGTTGACTAAAATGGCCGTGTTTAGCTCCGGAGGCGGCGCCGCACACGAAACCGGTGTGCGCCTTTACGGACCAGTAATTCTGTGTTAAAAAGACTAAACATATACAAACAAATAACGGCTAATTTATTGGTCGCACACGTGCGAGAAGATGAAAAGTTACTCGCATTGTCTCACATTTTAGTCGCAAAACGCGACCATTTGGTCGCAGTCTGGAGCCCTGTTAGCATTGAGCTGCTGCTACAAAACTACAATCACAAAACAGAGAAAGTCTGTGTTATTATTAGGGTTGTAACGAAATGAAAATAAATCACGGTTATTGTGACCAAAATGATCATGGTTATCATTGCTATCGCGGTATTATTGAAATGCCGGTATCAGAAATAATGCCCAAAATGGGTCCTGACGTGTATTTAGTCCTCTTTAAAGGTGGAAAATCTCGGGGTTGCCGTCCACGTTGGCGCCTTCGTTGCCTTCCGCCATGTTCTCATAAATCAACCATTGCAAACTTGCACTGCTGCTGCTTTTCCAGCAATGAGCAGCATCACTGTGACTTTTTCAAGTGCAGCAATCAGTCATGGTTTTAACCATAATTCAAATTTGAAACGGTATTACTCATCATTTTATCAGGATTAATCATTTTACCTGTAATCATTAAATCCCTATGCAGGTGTTTCCATTGAATGGTATCAGCCGTAATTCTGGTAAAATTCCGCCCCGTGAGACTCCACGTTCAGGAGGATGGAGATATAAACATGTTGTTTTTCAGAGCTGCTGCTCATCAGGAGATGAATCAATCAATCAATCAAATTTTATTTATATAGCACTTTTCATGCATAGCAGCTTTACAAAGTGCTTCACATAATAAAAACAACATTACATCAGCAGTCCCCCAAGTTTATCTAAAACAGCACACATTCAGAATCAGACAACCTAAAAGCCTAAAAATGAAGTCTAAATCATACACTTGGTTAAAGGAAGTCAGTAATCAAAACAGAATTATAAAAACTATAAACTAGTTAAAAAGATAAAAAAGTAAATAAAAAAAACCATGACAGGGTAAAAAAAAAAAAAGACCAACTTATTAAAAGGAATAAAACCTAATTATAAGCTAAACCAAAAAGGTAGGTCTTGAGCCTTTTCTTAAAAACATGGACAGTCTCTGCAGCCCTGAGGCCCTCAGGCAGGCTGTTCCAAAGGCGGGGTCCATAATGGCAAAATGACGCCTCACCATAGGTTTTGGTCCGAACCTTGGGAACTACCAGAAGGCCGGTACCTGAGGACCTCAGGGTCCGCGAGGGCTCATACCTTAAAACCAGGTCAGATAAATAAGAAGGCCCAAGACCATTAAAACATTTATAAACCACTAAAAGAAGCTTAAAATCAATCCTGAAACGCACGGGGAGCCAATGCAGCGATTTTAAGATTGGTGTAATGTGCTCCCGCCCTCTGGTCTTTGTCAGAACACGTGCGGCTGAGTTCTGAAGTAGTTGTAAACTAGAAAGGCTCTTTTTGGGAAGACCAGAGAGCAGGGCATTGCAGAGCAGGGCATTGCAGTAATCTATTCTACTTAAATAAAAGCATGCATCAGCACCTCCGTGCTGGCAAGAGAGAGAGAAATGGGCGGACTCTGGCGATGTTTTTAAGATGATAAAAACCTGTCTTTGTGACATTTTTGATATGTTGGATAAAATTCAGCTCAGAATCAATAAGAACACCCAGATTTCTTACACACTGAGAGGGTTTAAAATTCTGCAGTTTGCATGAAATGATCTCTCTCTTGTCTTCAGGACCGATGATTAAAACTTCAGTCTTGTCCTGGTTGAGCTGTAAGAAGTTCTCTGCCATCCATGACTTTACATCTAAAATACAGTTTAAAAGGGTGTTAACTGGCTCCAGGTCATCAGGAGACACGGCGATGTAAAGTTGGGTATCATCAGCATAGCTGTGAAAGTCAATGCCGTGTCTCCTGATGACGTCCCCAAGTGGTAACATGTAAAGATTAAAAAGTATTGGGCCTAAAATTGAACCTTGGGGTACCCCACATTTTATCTTATGGGTCCCTGAAGAGCATGTGTCCAAACTTACAAAAAACTGTCGATCTGTGAGATAGGAGTAAAACCATTTTAAAACAGTTCCTGAGAGGCCCACTAAACTTCTCAATCTGTCTAATAAAATCTGGTGATCTACTGTATCAAATGCCGCACTTAAATCCAGCAGCACCAGAACAGAAAGATTCTGTGTGTCCAAATTACATCTCAAATCATTAACAATCTTTAAAAGGGCCGTCTCAGTACTGTGGTTTCTTCTAAAACCAGATTGACAATTTTCTAAAATATTGTTTCTATTCAAAAACTCATGTAATTGAATAAAAACAACTTTTTCTATCATTTTACTTAAAAACGGTAAGTTGGATACCGGTCTGTAGTTATCAGGAATGTTGGGGTCTAAACTACTCTTCTTCAGAAGGGGCCTCACCACCGCCGTTTTAAAGGCTGATGGGAAAACACCTGTCTGAAGAGAGCAGTTCACAATGTTTAAGAGCTCATGTTCAAGGATGCCATAAAATGTCTTTAAAAGCGATGTGGGAATGGGGTCTAAAAGGCAGGTTTTTGGGTTTAGCTGGGAGAAAACTCCACCAAGCATCTTCGCATCAACCAGGACAAAACTTTCCAGTGTTTCCTCGGGTAAAAGTGATGCTTCTGACAAGTTAAAATCAGTCCTTCGTTGGGATAAAAGATTTGATTTTATTGCATCAATTTTATTTCTGAAGTGGTCTGCAAAGTTCTCACATGTAGCAGCTGACTGTGGCATGGTGGGTTTGTTAGAATCAGCATTTATTAAAAAATCAATGGTTTTAAAAAGGAATTTTGGATTATTTTTATTGTCAGTTATGAGATTTGAAAAGTGCTGTGTTCTTGCCAATTTCACTGCATTATTGTAGATTTTGAGTTGATTACGTAAAATTTCATAATGAACGGTTAATTTTGTCTTTCTCCATTTTCTTTCAGCTCTCCTACATTTTTGTTTCAAATCTGTGATTTCCTTGGTTTTCCACGGTGGCTTCAATTTGCTTTTTACAGTTTTTGTTCTAAGTGGTGCCACTCGTTCAATTGCTGATCTTAATCTGCTGTTAAAATCATCAACAATAGAATCACGTGAAGCGGGTAAAATCGGAGCAGGAGTTTTGTCTAAAATATCAATAAAATTTGCAGCTACTTCAGGAGTAATATATCGTTTCTTCACCGTTCTCACCGGGGCCTCCTGTTGGTTAAAACTGGTGATGTTTAAAAACACACAGTAGTGGTCTGACACAGCCAGGTCAACAAGAGAGGACACACCAGAGGACAGGCCATAAGTTATGACCAGGTCCAGGGTGTGTCCTCTGTTGTGAGTTGGCTGTGTTACATGCTCTATAAAATCCATACTGTTTAAAAGATCTAAGAACTCGTTGGCAAGGGAATCATTGCTACGATCAATGTGCAAGTTAAAATCACCAGTTATTAAAATCTTATTGTACTTGGAGTGTACACCTAATAAAAACTCAGAGAATTCTTGGATAAAACAGGGAGATTTCGGTGGTCTATAAACTGTGATGCATAAAACTGGTGGGTTGTTAAAAACAAATGCATGATGCTCGAATGAAGAATAGCTATGTAATTTGATTTCTTTTACTGGAATCGAGCTATGAGCTAATGAAGCTGTACCACCACCTTTCCTTCCTCCCCTGGTAGAAAATAAAAAGTCAAAATTAGGAGGGGAAGCAGCGGATGATGATTCAGAGGTAACGTCCATATGTACGGAGCCTCTGATCACATCAGCAGGAAAAACACTCGTGGAGACTTCCAGGACAGACGCTCAAAACGTAACACAAATGAAAACCCCTCAGGATGAACTTCTGGAGTGTGGATGTCATTTCTGGATCTTTATTCCACGTTTATCGGCACCAGTTCCTGACTGATGTGGTGATGCAGCTGCTGATACGAAGGCGCAGTCGTACCATGTTATCCTGGTCACGTTTTATTAAATCTTGGTGACGTATAATTAACATGTGGGAACCAGATAACAGAGTCGTGATGTTGCAAACGTGTGGAAACAACAAACAGCTCATGGCCGGTCGGTAATACATGAAGAACTTAAAGCATCTGTATAATGTCCTAAATGAACTCAGCTTGCTGAGTTACGGAGATTTGAGTATTTTTCATACATGTGACTGATAAAACTTCCCCATCACTCCCATTTCACAGTTAATGCTTGTAAATGATCATAAACATCATAATCAAGAAGGAATAACTGGATTGTACCCCGGCGTCACGCCTGATGGCTGCAAACGCAAAAAACTACTTTATTGAAACGTCTGAAAATCCGCCACAAGAGCATAAAAACTTTTGCGATACTTGCTAGGGCTGCTCGATAATAGAAAAGGTCATTATCACCATTATTTCAGTTAATATTGAAATCACGATTATTCAAACAATTATTTTCTAGTTACACGTTGCATTTATTTGTCATTTCTCTTTGTCAAAAATACTTTGTTCATTTACGCAAAACGTTAATAAAAAAAATGTAAGCTATAAATATATACCTTACAGCTGTTTTACATTACATGAATAAAATATATTTTGATTAAATAAGGCACAGAAAACATAAATGTATTCAAAATAATTAGTCCAGCTGTTCTGCAATTTCTCTATATTTGAAGAATAAAATTAATGTACTTATTTTTATATGAAATAAAATAAAAATCCCAAACTAAACTTTAAGCTTTAATGCAATGCTGCAACATCCCAAATCTGACATTTGTGTTAATGACGCCCTACAAATTGCACATGTGGGAAGCCACTAAAATTAATTTTTACTTCAGAATAACTTGCAGAAATTGTGTAAAAAAAAAATCATTTCAACTCGATTATGAGTTTTGAGATTTTTTCACATTAAAATTGAAATCATCAAATTTCGATTAAGAGCAAAGCTTTAATAGTTGAGAGTTTTTTTCCTAAATGTAGGCGTTTCCATTTGTGGTTTTTGATTGTGACATTTAGGTTTTGTGAAATTCCAGGTGTGATGGAAACCCAGCTACTAACAGGTCAGAGGCAGGAAACTTCCCGGCAGGGCCGCCGCAAACTAGTCACCCGTTATTTTGGTAATTAGTGGACGAGTCAGATTATACAATCACTGCAGCATTTTTACCAACCAGCCAAAAGTTTGGACGCTTTCTCACTGGATTTGATGGAAAAATGTCCAAACTTTTGACTGGTGGTGTGTCTTATATAGATGGGTTTCTGAGCAATGTCACAAATAGGATGCGCACGCAACCAGGGGGCAATAAAACAGAGGAAAAGCATTACTGAACTATGAGAGGACGTGTGTTTTACATACAAAACTCGACTTTTAATGCAGATTAGGTCAAGATATGACGTGAAAGTGTCGGGGAAATATAATGTTTGAGTCCTGGTATTTGTTCGGTTGCAAAAATCAAAACATTAATGCATGTGAACAGTTGGAAATGGTGAAAATAGGACAGTAGGCGTGACTGATCTTCAGAAAACCCTCCCAGATAACTTATTCCGGTTCAGACTATGATTTATTTAGTCTTTCACCATGGTGACATGTAGGATTAAACCACGGCGGAGGCAGAAATTATTCCTGTATTCTAGTGGGAAGACTGTAATAGCAGCATCACCGCCGCGATCGGCTGCATGACATAAACTGTAAACACTGTGTGTGACAGCCATCCTCTGCTGCTTAGACACGAACTTAAAAAAGAAGAAGAAACTGATGGTGGAGCCGTTTACGAACGTTCACGTATCATAACAACGCATCCCGGAGATTTAGTACGAAGTACGGGGTCGTAAATCAGATGGCGTTTGAGTTTATACCGTTAGCTTGCTAGCAGTTAGCTAGTCTGTCTGCTGTCCACCACGATCTCATACACAATAAAGCAGAACGTTACACAAGCAGCGAAACTTACCGACAGCAATGCGTGTTAGTCCCTAACAGCTGGAATCAGCTCCTTTCCAAACGTAGTGATGATGTCGTCTTTGCCTGGTTTAATCCCAAACTAGTGAAAGTTGCTCCTGTATGGAGGAGGTGAGGACGACACGGAGCTGAACTGAACCTGCTGCAGGCTGCAGATTGTTGTGGCCTCTTTTGGTTTTAACAAAGAGTCTAAACGAAAGTTTAAGCCGCTTTCTAACTCAGGTTTTTCAGGCAAATTTCAAATGAGGTCCAACACGAATAATATCCATGTTATAACAAGAAAAATGCCGTTTCTGGGTGATGACTCCCTAACCAAGTTAGTGTAATCGTGATAGAAATAAAACACAGCAACGCAGCGTCGGTATTTTGTTATTCGTCATCAAAATACAGATTTATTCAATATAATTTAAAACACAACGATCTCTGTTTGTTTCGTCGGGTAACTTTACATTTTTATGAACGATATGAGTGCGTGTTTGGCCGTAGACTCAAAAACAAAACACAGGCTTTTTGCCCCCTGGTTGCCTAGCAACTGCCAATGTTTGTAAACAGGAAACCCGTCTATACAATCCAAGAGAAGCTGACCAGGATAGCTACGACGACGCGCGGGCGTGGAGGACAGGAAGGCAGACGAGGCAGCGGGAGGAAAAACCATGAAGCATTAGTCTGTTATTTAAATTAGTCGCCCACTGTTTTGACAGCCGACATAATCAGGACAAAAATCGACCAATCATAGCAGCCCTGCTTCACAGAGCAAACTCACTTTACAACCAGTTTTAAGGTTCTTCCTTCACGTTTGGATCACGACTCAAAAGTTTCCCAAGACTTTCCCTGACAGATCATTAGAAGGAAGAATGTCAAACAGCGGTCTCAGAAAGTAAATAACCGGAGGATCAGATTCTGCTTTGTCCTGGCTTGGCCCACGTTTCCAACATTAACTCCGCTCGCTGCATCTCATTGTCTGACCTCAGGATGACGCGCTGCTGCTAGTTGTTTATGTTAGAGCTGAGCGGATACAACAATCCTCAGTGTCACAACTTTTTTGGATAAAAAGGTTCAGAGCTGAGCCCAGCTCCCCGGCCGACTCTGCTCTCTCTGATCAAACACAAAGAGACAGATATGGAGCAGCAGACCTGAGTCGTCCTCAGACTATTAGCAGACCCGCGTCTCCAGGAAAGAACGAGGACTGCATGAAGAGAGAGAGCGGGTGCACCTCTGCCAGGATCAGTTCCTGTAACTCCCCGTCTGGAGTTTAATTACCAGAACTACCTTCCTCATCAGTCTGCGTTGGCACATGAGGGAGGACCGTGTTAGGAACCATGTTTAACACAATCGTCTGAGACAGAGACACATTTATGCCCCAGATGATCTGATACAAAACTGAGGTTTCTCATCACTTTTATTCAAAGCTGAACGGACCGTCCACTGAAGCGTCCGGGCGTACTTCAACGAAAGGTAAACAAGACATTACATGATACAAATGAGCGTGATGATAAAAGCTGGTAAGCAGCTTTATAACGGCTTTGAATAAAACAGATGACAAACCTCAGTTTGTATCAGATGATCTGGGGCATAAATGTGTCTCTGTCTCAGACAATTGTGTCAAACATGGTTCCTAACAAGGTCCTCCATCATATGCGAATGCAGACTGATGAGGAACGTAGTTCTGATAAATAAATTCCAGACGGGGAGTCCAAGGCACCGATCCTGGAACCTCTCTGACCCTAGAACCTCTGATCCTGGAACCTCTCTGATCCTGGAACCTCTCTGATCCTGGAACCTCTCTGAACCTAGAACCTCTCTGACCCTAGAACCTCTCTGATCCTAAAACCTCTCTGACCCTGGAACCTCTCTGACCCTGGAACCTCTATGACCCTAGAACCTCTCTGATCCTGGAACCTCTCTGACCCTGGAACCTCTCTGACCCTGGAACCTCTCTGACCCTGGAACCTCTCTGACCCTGGAACCTCTCTGATCCTAGAACCTCTCTGATCCTAGAACCTCTCTGATCCTAGATCCTCTCTGATCCTGGAACCTCTCTGACCCTGGAACCTCTCTGACCCCGGAACCTCTCTGACCCCGGAACCTCTCTGACCCTAGAACCTCTCTGATCCTAGAACCTCTTTGATCCTGGAACCTCTCTGATCCTGGAACCCTTTCTGATCCTGGAACCTCTCTGATCCTAGATCCTCTCTGACCCTAGAACCTCTCTGACCCTAGAACCTCTCTGATCCCGGAACCTCTCTGACCCTAGAACCTCCATGATCCCGGAACTTCTCTGACCCTGGAACCTCTCTGACCCTAGAACCTCTATGATCCTAGAACCTCTCTGACCCTAGAACCTCTATGACCCTAGAACCTCTATGACCCTAGAACCTCTATGACCCTAGAACCTCTATGATCCTAGAACCTCTCTGACCCTGGAACCTCTCTGACCCTAGAACCTCTATGACCCTAGAACCTCTATGATCCTAGAACCTCTCTGACCCTAGAACCTCTATGATCCTAGAACCTCTCTGACCCTGGAACCTCTCTGACCCTAGAACCTCTATGATCCTAGAACCTCTCTGACCCTGGAACCTCTATGATCCTGGAACCTCTCTGACCCTAGAACCTCTATGATCCCGGAACCTCTCTGACCCCGGAACCTCTCTGACCCCGGAACCTCTCTGATCCTGGAACCTCTCTGATCCTGAAACCTCTCTGACCCTAGAACCTCTCTGACCCCGGAACCTCTCTGACCCCGGAACCTCTCTGACCCTGGAACCTCTCTGACCCTAGAACCTCTATGACCCTAGAACCTCTATGACCCTAGAACCTCTCTGACCCTGGAACCTCTCTGACCCTAGAACCTCTATGACCCTAGAACCTCTATGATCCTAGAACCTCTCTGACCCTAGAACCTCTATGATCCTAGAACCTCTCTGACCCTGGAACCTCTCTGACCCTAGAACCTCTATGATCCTAGAACCTCTCTGACCCTGGAACCTCTATGATCCTGGAACCTCTCTGACCCTAGAACCTCTATGATCCCAGAACCTCTATGATCCCGGAACCTCTCTGACCCCGGAACCTCTCTGACCCCCGGAACCTCTCTGATCCTGGAACCTCTCTGATCCTGAAACCTCTCTGACCCTAGAACCTCTCTGACCCCGGAACCTCTCTGACCCCGGAACCTCTCTGACCCTGGAACCTCTCTGACCCTGGAACCTCTCTGACCCTGGAACCCCTCTGACCCTAGAACCTCTATGATCCTAGAACCTCTCTGACCCTGGATCCTCTCTGACCCTAGAACCTCTATGATCCTAGAACCTCTCTGATCCTAGAACCTCTCTGATCCTAGAACATCTCTGATCCTAGATCCTCTCTGATCCTGGAACCTCTCTGATCCTAGAACATCTCTGATCCTAGATCCTCTCTGATCCTGGAACCTCTCTGATCCTAGAACATCTCTGATCCTGGATCCTCTCTGATCCTGGAACCTCTCTGATCCTGGAACCTCTCTGATCCTGGAACCTCTCTGATCCTGGAACCTCTCTGATCCTGGAACCTCTCTGATCCTGGAACCTCTCTGATCCTGGAACCTCTCTGACCCTGGAACCTCTCTGATCCTGGAACCTCTCTGATCCTGGAACCTCTCTGATCCTGGAACCTCTCTGATCCTGGAACCTCTCTGATCCTGGAACCTCTCTGATCCTGGAACCTCTCTGATCCTGGAACCTCTCTGATCCTGGAACCTCTCTGATCCTGGAACCTCTCTGATCCTGGAACCTCTCTGATCCTGGAACCTCTCTGATCCTGGAACCTCTCTGATCCTGGAAACTCTCTGATCCTAGAACATCTCTGATCCTAGATCCTCTCTGATCCTGGAACCTCTCTGATCCTAGAACATCTCTGATCCTGGATCCTCTCTGATCCTGGAACCTCTCTGATCCTGGAACCTCTCTGATCCTGGAACCTCTCTGATCCTAGAACCTCTCTGATCCTGGAACCTCTCTGATCCTAGAACCTCTCTGATCCTAGAACCTCTCTGATGGTAGAACCTCTCTGACCCTAGAACCTCTCTGATCCTGGAACCTCTCTGATCCTGGAACATCTCTGATCCTGGAACCTCTCTGATCCTGGAACATCTCTGATCCTGGAACATCTCTGATCCTGGAACCTCTCTGATCCTGGAACCTCTCTGATCCTGGAACCTCTCTGATCCTGGAACCTCTCTGATCCTGGAACCTCTCTGATCCTGGAACCTCTCTGATCCTGGAACCTCTCTGATCCTGGAACCTCTCTGATCCTGGAACCTCTCTGATCCTGGATCCTCTCTGATCCTGGAACCTCTCTGATCCTGGAACCTCTCTGATCCTGGAACCTCTCTGATCCTGGAACCTTTCTGATCCTGGAACCTCTCTGATCCTGGAACCTCTCTGATCCTGGATCCTCTCTGATCCTGGAACCTCTCTGATCCTGGAACCTCTCTGATCCTGGAACCTCTCTGATCCTGGAACCTCTCTGATCCTGGAACCTCTCTGATCCTGGAACCTCTCTGATCCTGGAACCTCTCTGACTGAATGCACCCGTTAACGCTGGTTCAGAGTCTGAAACCAGCTCGATGTATGTAGTCCCCCCCCCCCCCCCAGCGCGCTCCTCATCGTCGGCGCTGTGACCCACTGAGCCTTTGTCTGACTCGGGACTCCACATCCCCCCGTCTGCAGAGAGCCTCGCTGGGCCCCGGTCTGCTGGAGGCCCAGACAGGACGACCCACTTTAGGGTCTGGCCAGGATGAGATGTCTGCGGGGGGCGGCCGACCCGGGACGGCCCCCAATGTGCACGGCCTGAATGAGCACTGATGAGAGCCGACAGTGCAGCTACCTGCAGAACTGGAACGATGCTGGGACGATTCCAGATAGACCCCCCCCCCCATCATGACTCTGTTCAGGAGGAAACGACTGTCAGGTTAATGGGGGGAAGCACAGAAGGGGCGTACCTCCTACAACACTACACCGCTCTGCACACTAATGCACCTACACAGGTTATATCATCACAACCCGTTACTGAGAGAAGGAGACGAGGAAGCAGGAGACGAGGAGACAGGGCTTTGTTCCCACAGTCAGGACAATTACTGGCTTTAAGCAAGGAAGGAAAGAAGGATGGATGAAAGGAAGGACAGAAGGAGGAAAGAAAGGCAGAAAGGAAAGAAGGAAGGCAGCATGGATGTATGGAAGGAAGGCAGGAAGGAAAGGATGGAAGAAAGAAAGGTAGGTAGGAAGGAAGGAAAGAAGGTAGTCAAGAAGGATGGAAGGACAGTAGGAAGAAAGGAAGGAAGAATGGAAAGAGAGAAGGAAGGATGTATCTATGCACATATGAATGGACAAAGAGAGAGACAGATGGACAGGTTTGTCCTCTGGTGGGGACAGACAGACAGGAGGACGGTCAGACTCACATGGCCGCGGTTCTGGGCGAGGACTCCCCCTCGTGGAGACTCCGGTAGTCTTCAGCACAGGCACAGATGAGCCGCAACGTCCTGACTGGAACAAAGATGGAGGCTTTAGACCGATCACATGACCCATCAGCTGTCAATCATCTATAACTGTTCCACATCAGTACAGCAGTGACAGAGTGACGGTGGTGACACTCGGGCTGTGCAATTAATCAGAATTTGATCATGATTTTAATTTTCATGTCAAACAATCTCCAAACTCATGAAACAATTTATTCACCATTTTTAGTTACACAACTTCTGAAAGACTTGCGCGGTACGAAGGCTGGGAATCATCGGCGCCTCGCCATTGGGGATGTAACGATATCCACATCTCACGGTACGATATCTCGATATGAACCTCACGATACGATATTTATCTCGATATTGTGGGGAGGCTCACAATAACAATAATGATGGTATAAAATGCTTTGATGAGTCATTGTTACAATAGTTATAGTCAAATTCAAGGTTATGACATTTTGACCTGCCTGAAAAACTTTTGCTGAAGCTGAAATTCAAGTAAAAATTCAACATATTTATTGAGAGGACAGCTCAGGTAATAGATTAAATAAACTCAACCAGGCAATAAAACAGCCTATTTACTAAGTAAAAAAAAGACCCAGGCACAGAGAAACTGCCTCGTCTTTAGTAGTCAATAAATTTAAAATAAGTAAGTCCGCCTGTCTGTCAGTGGTCAGTCATACGTATGAACTTCTACACCAGGGGGAGGCAACTCCGGTCCTCGAGGGCCGGCATCCTGCTGATCTTCAGGGCTTCCCTGCTTCAACACTCTACCTGATGTCCAGAGCTTGGCTGCACAAGTCTGCTAATTACCCATTGATTGAAGTCAGGTGTGTTGCAGCAGGGAAAGTCCTAATACCAGCACCGTGATGTCGACAATCAGCTGATCAGATGCTCTTCTGCATCCGCTGCTGCAGCTTAAACGGAGAATTTTAATGAACAGCTGATCGAGGTGGTGAAAAAATACGAAAATGTGTACAGCACGCGAGGCGTTTGATACACGGACACCGCATGGACAGCCCCCCCGCACCAAGTTCGTCATTAAATATAAACTCACCAAGTCAACACGGCATCTCCGCGGCGTCACGGCTGAAGCTTCTCACGGAGGAATAACCGGACCAAAACAAACTTTCTTGTGGTTCCTGCGGCCTCCAGAACAGGAACAAAGTTCTCGCTCCTCGTGGAGAATAACAGCTGTTTCCATCTCGTGTATATCCATGCTGTATTCACCTGACCGCCTTTCACCTTGTTTTTCCTGTGCGTGGGGGCTACGTGTGCTCCCATTGGCTCAAAAGAGCGCACTGGCAGCAAAGGATCATGGTCTATGTAGTTTAGTACATTACACTACGCATAGAGCGGACTGAAAACTATTATTTTTGTCTCAAGAGACATGCTGTTTCATACCGTGACAAGACCACGACGATATCGCGGCAGTTTACCTCCGGCGATATCGCGATATCGACAATATCGTTACATCCCTACTCGCCATATCACGATATTTTACCCACGATAACGATAATATAAGATACAGTGATTCATCAATAATTCACTTTGGTCAATAAATTTAATCTACGATACAATTTATTGACCAAAGTGAATCAGTTTGAAATTAAAAAATATCAATCAGTTCCACATAAGTGACATCAATTCATATGAAATGAGCGAAGTGCACAGTGGTTCTTCTTAAAGGAGCGTATGAAAAATCAACATTTCAATCAGTGCATCATCATCTCAAACAACTGGGTGGTCGATGAAAACCTGGACACACACTTTAATGTGCACTTTTCACCACGTCTACGGTTTAACCCGAACCTGCAGATGCACGTAGATATCAGTGCTGATGCAGGCGCCTTTCATGCTGGACCGCTGCAGAGAACGAAATCTCATGAGATCTCACCGTTCTCTTAAGAAATCTCACGAGATTTTGTTCGTAAAAAAATATCGATACAGCGTTTTTTTCAATTCGATATGTCAACATGAAATATCACGATATTTCAGTGCATGGATATTTTGTCACACCCCTACGCAGCACATTCTCTTCCACAGAGCTCTGCGGCAACCTTCACTCACGCAGCTGAACAGGGGGGGGGTGTTTCCGTGAACCATCCATAAAGTTACAGAGAAATGCTGAACGATGCAGCCGACGCTCAACGGAGACATGAGGCTGCCTCCATCACGGGAGAAGAGCTCCACCTAGAGGAACCCTGGACCAGGACCTTAGACCAGGACCCTAGACCAGGACCCTAGACCAGGACCCTGGACCAGGACCCTGTCTGAACAGTTTCCTGCTCTAAATGACACCAGAACTGCGGCTTTAAGACATAACCACTGCTGACATGCGACTTCCTCTGTGTGAGCCAACATCATCATCATCATCACAGCAGCAGCAGCTCCTGAACCTTTTCAGCCTTTTTCCTGCAACAGAGCACCAACATGCCCCAAACCAGCTTCTCTCTGAGAGACGGGGCCTAATTCAGGTTTATATGACAGTAACTTTATTCATGAATGTGTGAAAC
This sequence comes from Atherinomorus stipes, assembly GCA_023101725.1. Lineage (NCBI taxonomy): Eukaryota > Metazoa > Chordata > Actinopteri > Atheriniformes > Atherinidae > Atherinomorus > Atherinomorus stipes. The sequence goes on along the minus strand of JALJCO010007046.1, from coordinate 106,134 downwards.
ATGAACAGGTTAATCCCCCAGATTCATTCATGGCGTCCGAAATAAAACTCCAAACTCATCTGATAAATGAATTGTAAATGAAGCGTGACCCGCTGAGATTACAGGAGCCTGCAGGGTCCGGACCTCAGTTTGGGAAAGGCTGATCTACAGAACGCGGACAACTAAAACAGCCACATATCAGCTATAACATGCAGCTCTTCACTGCTGCTGAAACCTGCTGGAACAGGTCTCTCCAAGTCCAGTTTCCACCAGCGGGTCTGGGTCAGGCCAGATTGGTCCATGTTTTTTTTGCGTCTCCACAGATAAAAACTGGGACAGGTACCCTTAAAGCCGTGTGAAAAAGTTTTTGCCCCCTTCCTAATTTCTTACTTTTTTGCATGTTTGTCACACTTAAATGTTTCAGATCATCAAACAAATTTAAATGTGAGACAAAGAACACAAGTAAACAGAAAATGTAGTTTTTAAATGAAGATTTCTATTTTTAGGGGGGGGGGGGGATCCAAAGCTCCATGGCCCTGTGTGAAAAAAACAAACTGTGGTTTATCATCTTTGGAAAGCAGAGTTCAGTTTCTCTATCCACATCCAGGCCTGATTACTGCCACACCTGTTCTCCATCAGAAATCACTTAAATAGGACCTGCCTGACAAAGTGAAGTAGACCAAAAGATCCTCCAAAGCTAGACATCATGCTGCCATCCAAAGAAATTCAGGAACAAATGAGAAACAAAGTCATTGAGATCTATCAGTCTGGAAAAGGTTCCAAAGCCATTTCTAAAGCTTTGGGACTCCAGAGAACCACAGTGAGAACGATTATCCACAAATGGTGAAAACATGGAACAGTGGTGAACCTTCCCAGGAGGGGCCGGCCGACCAAAATGACCCCAAGAACACAGCGACGATTCATCCAAGAGGTCACAAAAGACCCCAGAACAACATCCAAGAACTGCAGGCCTCACTTGCCTCAATGAAGGTCAGTGTTCATGACTCCCCAATCAGAAAGAGACTGGGGGGCAAAATGGCTGCATGGCAGAGTTCCAAGACCAAAACCACTGCTGAGCAAAAAGAACATGAAGGCTCGTCTCAGTTTAGCCAGAAAGCATCTTGATGATCCCCAAGACTTTTGGGAAAATACTCTGTGGACTGACGAGACGAAAGTGGAACTTTCTGGAAGGTGGAGGTCCCATTACATCTGGCGTAAAAGTAACACGGCATTTCAGAAAAGGAACATCATAGCAACAGTAAAATACGGTGGTGGTAGTGTGATGGTCTGGGACTGTTTTGCTGCTTCAGGACCTGGAAGACTTGCTGTGGTAAATGGAACCATGAATTCTGCTTCTACCAAAAAAATCCTGAAGGAGAACGTCCGGCCATCTGTTGGTGACCTCAAGCTGAAGCGCACTTGGGTTCTGCAGCAGAACAATGATCCAGAACACACCAGCAAGTCCACCTCTGAATGGCTTAAGAACAACAACATGAAGACTTTGGAGTGGCCTAGTCAAAGTCCCCACCTGAATCCCATTGAGATGCTGTGGCATGACCTTAAAAAGGCGGTTCATGCTGGAAAAGCCTCCAATGTGGCTGAATTACAACAATTCTGCAAAGATGAGTGGAACAAAATTCCTCCACAGCGCTGTAGAAGACTCACTGCCAGTTATCACAAACGCTTGATGCAGTTGTTGCTGCTAAGGTGGAACAACCAGTTATTAGGTTTAGGGGAAGATCACTTTTTCACACAGGGACATGGAGGTTTGGAGGTTTTTTCCCCCTTAAAAATAAAAACCTTCATTTAAAAACTGCATTTTGTGTTTACTTGTGTTATCTTTGTCTCATATTTAAATTTGTTTGATGATCTGAAACATTTAAGTGTGACTAACATGCAAAAAAGTAAGAAATTAGGAAGGGGGCAAAAACTTTCACACAGCTGTATATCCGACCCAGGGGTACCGATCTAACTGATCCGGACCAAAGAGGTGGAGCTAACACACAGCAATCCGTCACTTCCCGTGTGACCCGGCGTAAAACCAACCCAGCGTACAGTTTGCTGTCGGGATGCGACACAACATATCTGTACCAACACCCACCCAATCCGGCCTGGCCCGACCTGACCTGACTCAGACCCACGGGTGGAGACGGCGCTTTAGGTTTCTACTGTGTAGTTTTCTGGTTATTCCTCTCTCAGCCTCAGACTGCAGAACCAGCCAGTGTGAGGAAAGTCTGCACCTGGATGAACACCGGCCAGTGTGAGGAAAGTCTGCACCTGGATAAATATCAGCCAGTGTGAGGAAAGTCTGCACCTGGATGAATATCAGCCAGTGTGAGGAAAGTCTGCACCTGGATAAATATCAGCCAGTGTGAGGAAAGTCTGCACCTGGATAAATATCAGCCAGTGTCTGGAAAGCCTGCACCTGGATAAATACCAGCCAGTGTGAGGAAAGTCTGCACCTGGATAAATATCAGCCAGTGTGAGGAAAGTCTGCACCTGGATAAATACCAGCCAGTGTCTGGAAAGCCTGCACCTGGATAAATACCAGCCAGTGTGAGGAAAGTCTGCACCTGGATAAATACCAGCCAGTGTCTGGAAAGCCTGCACCTGGATAAATATCAGCCAGTGTGAGGAAAGTCTGCACCTGGATAAATATCAGCCAGTGTGAGGAAAGTCTGCACCTGGATAAATATCAGCCAGTGTCTGGAAAGCCTGCACCTGGATAAATACCAGCCAGTGTGAGGAAAGTCTGCACCTGGATAAATATCAGCCAGTGTGAGGAAAGTCTGCACCTGGATAAATATCAGCCAGTGTGAGGAAAGTCTGCACCTGGATAAATATCAGCCAGTGTGAGGAAAGCCTGCACCTGGATAAATACCAGCCAGTGTGAGGAAAGCCTGCACCTGGATAAATATCAGCCAGTGTGAGGAAAGTCTGCACCTGGATAAACACCAGCCAGTGTCTGGAAAGCCTGCACCTGGATAAATACCAGCCAGTGTGAGGAAAGTCTGCACCTGGATAAATATCAGCCAGTGTCTGGAAAGCCTGCACCTGGATAAATACCAGCCAGTGTGAGGAAAGTCTGCACCTGGATAAATACCAGCCAGTGTGAGGAAAGCTTGCACCTGGATAAATATCAGCCAGTGTGAGGAAAGCCTGCACCTGGATAAATACCAGCCAGTGTGAGGAAAGTCTGCACCTGGATAAATATCAGCCAGTGTCTGGAAAGCCTGCACCTGGATAAATATCAGCCAGTGTGAGGAAAGTCTGCACCTGGATAAATATCAGCCAGTGTGAGGAAAGTCTGCACCTGGATAAATATCAGCCAGTGTGAGGAAAGCCTGCACCTGGATAAATATCAGCCAGTGTGAGGAAAGTCTGCACCTGGATAAATATCAGCCAGTGTGAGGAAAGTCTGCACCTGGATAAATATCAGCCAGTGTGAGGAAAGTCTGCACCTGGATAAATATCAGCCAGTGTGAGGAAAGCCTGCACCTGGATGAATTCCAGCCAGTGTGAGGAAAGCCTGCACCTGGATAAATATCAGCCAGTGTGAGGAAAGCCTGCACCTGGATGAATTCCAGCCAGTGTGAGGAAAGTCTGCACCTGGATAAATACCAGCCAGTGTGAGGAAAGTCTGCACCTGGATAAATACCAGCCAGTGTGAGGAAAGCCTGCACCTGGATAAATATCAGCCAGTGTGAGGAAAGCCTGCACCTGGATAAATATCAGCCAGTGTGAGGAAAGCCTGCACCTGGATAAATATCAGCCAGTGTGAGGAAAGCCTGCACCTGGATAAATACCAGCCAGTGTGAGGAAAGTCTGCACCTGGATAAATATCAGCCAGTGTCTGGAAAGCCTGCACCTGGATAAATATCAGCCAGTGTCTGGAAAGTCTGCACCTGGATAAATACCAGCCAGTGTGAGGAAAGTCTGCACCTGGATAAATACCAGCCAGTGTGAGGAAAGCCTGCACCTGGATAAATATCAGCCAGTGTGAGGAAAGTCTGCACCTGGATAAATATCAGCCAGTGTGAGGAAAGCCTGCACCTGGATAAATATCAGCCAGTGTGAGGAAAGTCTGCACCTGGATAAATATCAGCCAGTGTGAGGAAAGTCTGCACCTGGATAAATATCAGCCAGTGTGAGGAAAGCCTGCACCTGGATAAATATCAGCCAGTGTGAGGAAAGTCTGCACCTGGATAAATATCAGCCAGTGTGAGGAAAGCCTGCACCTGGATAAATACCAGCCAGTGTGAGGAAAGCCTGCACCTGGATAAATACCAGCCAGTGTGAGGAAAGTCTGCACCTGGATAAATATCAGCCAGTGTGAGGAAAGTCTGCACCTGGATAAATATCAGCCAGTGTGAGGAAAGCCTGCACCTGGATAAATACCAGCCAGTGTGAGGAAAGTCTGCACCTGGATGAATATCAGCCAGTGTGAGGAAAGCCTGCACCTGGATAAATACCAGCCAGTGTGAGGAAAGCCTGCACCTGGATAAATACCAGCCAGTGTGAGGAAAGTCTGCACCTGGATAAATACCAGCCAGTGTGAGGAAAGCCTGCACCTGGATAAATATCAGCCAGTGTGAGGAAAGTCTGCACCTGGATAAATATCAGCCAGTGTGAGGAAAGTCTGCACCTGGATAAATATCAGCCAGTGTGAGGAAAGTCTGCACCTGGATAAATATCAGCCAGTGTGAGGAAAGTCTGCACCTGGATAAATACCAGCCAGTGTGAGGAAAGTCTGCACCTGGATAAATATCAGCCAGTGTGAGGAAAGTCTGCACCTGGATAAATATCAGCCAGTGTGAGGAAAGTCTGCACCTGGATAAATACCAGCCAGTGTGAGGAAAGTCTGCACCTGGATAAATATCAGCCAGTGTGAGGAAAGTCTGCACCTGGATGAATTCCCCGCTCTCCACGGTCGGATGACAAACACCCCGCTCTCACTCACCGATGCACTCCAGCTTCCTCTGAGGACAGCAGTCCTGGACCAGCAGCTTCAGCTCCTGAACCGCAGACTCGTAGGGGTAGGAGCCTGGCAGCGCACCCGGGTCCCGAGGAAACAGCTTGGGGGGGACACCGACGTCTCCCGGAGAAGCGGTGCCGTACATCCTGATGCTGTTCTCGAAGGCCAGCTCCCGCTCTCTGTGGACCCTCCTGACAAAGAAAGGTCAGACTGAACCAGCACAGGAGGACCGAGGACAGACATGCATCTGACAACCGTATTCTGGACACACTTTATATTACAAGCTACTATTACACGTTTCATTTTTTAAAATCTTATATTTATTTACAAGTGCTCTGATTCGTAGCACACACACGCGCTACGCAGGCAGAGAGGAGAGCAGCCGATGGAGACGTTTAGTTAACCCCTGGTAAGCTGTGACTTTCTAAAACTACATAAAACTAAACTTTAGTGCTCCGTGACAACAAACGTCTTCGTGGAAACGCTGTTAGAGCGCATTAAGGAGAGCAGGCGAGTTTTAAACGCGCTAGTTTTAGCGACAATATTAGCATTTTAACAGTGCAAGTTGCCTCTTTGTGAAACAAACAAAGATGCAGCTGCTAACTCCATCTCTACTATTAGCTAATGTCAGACTGTTATACAGCTGCTATCTCCATCTCTACTATTAGCTAATGTCAGACTGTTGTACAGCTGTTAACTCCATCTCTACTATTAGCTAATGTCAGACTGTTATACAGCTGCTAACTCCATCTCTACTATTAGCTAATGTCAGACTGTTATACAGCTGTTAACTCCATCTCTACTATTAGCTAATGTCAGACTGTTATACAGCTGCTAACTCCATCTCTACTATTAGCTAATGTCAGACTGTTATACAGCTGCTAACTCCATCTCTACTATTAGCTAATGTCAGATTGTTATACAGCTGCTAACTCCATCTCTACTATTAGCTAATGTCAGATTGTTATACAGCTGCTAATTCCATCTCTACTATTAGCTAATGTCAGACTGTTATACAGCAGTAAACGCTGTGTAAGTTGCCTCTTGTGACACAAACGAGATAAAAGCAACTGTTAACTTCCATCTCCTGTTATCTAATATAAAATTATTATATTGTGTCCCTCTATACCTCATGCCATGCAGGTTTTACTGGGACTCGTAAATTCAGAAGTTTAAGTTTTCATTAAACTAATTAAAAAGCTCCAACTAATGTATTTATTTGTAATTCTGTTTAGATGTTTTAAAAGCTGCAACATTGCTCTTAAATCTAGTTTGGTCCCTTGTGTTAAGTGGAAGATGGAACTTTTTGAAGCTTAAAGATGACAAATTTACATTTCTAAGGTGTTTTAGTGAATGAGTCTTTAAAAATATATCATTTAAAAACACCTTCCATTAGTCTTTGTGTAATCACTGTAAGCTGTTTGCAGCCACTTGTTTTCACTTTGAAATGGTCATCTATAATACTGAAATCTAATTACTAAAATACACTAAATGTATATACATATATTCATTCCCAGGCAGAGGAAAAGAGTAAGGTGGAGCCACTTCACAAAGATTTAACAGGTGTTAGATGCAACATCTGTGGTGTGAACTTTAACCTGGGCTGCAGCACCAGTAAGACAGAAAACACAACAAATCTGTGTCACCACCTAAAACATCACAGATTCTGGATGATCTGATTCTTAGTGTTGAATCACATTTTGGTCATTATAAGAATTTAAGTTGGACTACAGTTAGACAGTACGTATGTCCATGTTCATTTTTTAATATCCTGGCTGATATATATCGGCTGACATCGGATATCGGCCGATATCGGATATCGGCCAATATATCAGATATCGGGTTTTTTAAAGCCCCCAATATCGATATCGGAATCGGCCTCAAAAATCCCATATCGGTCGGGCTCTAAACATTGGGTGTAAAAACTGGAACTTGAAGGGTTAAAAAATGTTTTAACTCATTGATTTTTTAGTATTGATGGTTCGGCCAGAAGTCAGTGATGACAGCCATGAAAAAAAATGCAACTTTTAATCTTTAGATAATATTTACAGGCCATTGGCCAGTCCGTGCCCTTAAGAAGCTTAATGTAACTTTTTAAAAAAAACAAAAAAACACTAACATAAAAAGTAAAGATGCATCAAAAAACAATTTTTATACCTTTTTTTAAATACTCCAGGGCTCTGATAATCCTGCACAAAAAAATAAATAATTTTGCATTAATCTTTTAGTTTAACCCCATTTTCAATTTTTAGAAGTTGGAGCACCATGTATGCAAAGTGGAATTTAAAGGGTTAAAATTTTAAAACTCATTGCCTTTTTGGTATTGATGGTTCAGCCAGAAGTCTGTGATGACAGCCATGAAAGAAAATGGCAACTTTTCATTTTTAGATAATATTTACAGGCCATTAACTGACATTGGCCAGAATGTGGCCTTAAGAAGCTGAACGTAACTTTTTCTTAAAGGAATAGTTCACCCTCAGAATGATTTAACTTTATTTTCCACTTCCCCTCATGGTGAGCAAGACTCTCGAACACTTTTTTTAATATGTCAAATGCAGCCGAAGATAAGGGCGACTTCTCGTTCCCCCCCAATGGAGTTCGCCGGGGTCCGAGCCAAAAAGGTCCATAAAAGTCCACAAAAACTTGTCAATATTCCTCCATACTGCTCGTCCATGTAATCCAAGTGTCCTGAGTGGGTAGCGTCCAGAATTTACTGGAAACCATCATTTAGTAGATTTTTAGAGCCTAAAAAGGAGTATTGTTTACGTCCATGAAGCGTGCACATGCGCGGTCACGAAACTACGGAAGCCTCGGTGTTCAGAGCCTACTCTGCCGATAATGCAAGCGTAGAAGAAGAAATTTACTGTTTACATTGTGGTAAGAGCGCAAGAGCTCTAAACAAACCGGGACAAACACAGGAGGGGTTGGACATTAATCTAAAAGAAAGAAAGAAAGAAAAAGAACACGCGATCTCGTCTGCCGCGGCTTCCGTAGTTTCGTGAATGCGCATCGGTGTGCTTGCTGGGCATGCGATGTAGTATTGTTTAGACTCTAAAAATATACTCAATGGCGTAGTTTCAAGTAAATTCTGGACGCTACCCACTCAGGACACTGGCATTACATGGGACAAGCAGTATGGAGGAATATTGACAAGTTTTTGTGGACTTTTATGGACCTTTTTGGCTCGGACCCCGGTGAACTCCATTGGGGGGGGACGAGAAGCCTTCCTGAACTCCAGCTGCATTTGACATTAAAAAAGTGGTCCAGAGTCTTGCTTACCATGAGGGTAAGTGGAAAATAAAGTTAAATCATTCTGAGGGTGAACTATTCCTTTAAGGAGCTGTGAGGGTTAATTAGCTGCTTCATCAGGCTGTCCATATTCCGGCGAGCTCGATCTGGATCAGTTTGACACGAGCGCTTCGAACAGCCGCTTGTCCTGACTGAGCGTGCGGGCTGTAGCAGCTCACGTCATTCGTGCAATGCAACGTTCACATCCGACACAGAAATCACAGACTCTTCCACTCCCTCACAGTCAGGAGGATGCATTTAGGTACCAAAATATGGTACTGGGGCCGCAACGATCACTCGATTAATTCGACTCATAAAATGACTGGAGGCAAATTAACTGCCTGGAGGATTTGTTGAACTGACTTAATATTTTGCGCATCCGTGAATGGAGGAAAAACTGTATGGACCCTACAAACTGGACCGAGAGCGAGAGAAAACACCGTCCCATCTCCACGGTTCGGTACGAGTGTGATCCAGGACACAGAAATAATAAAAGTCCTTCGCTGTTCGTATGGGTGGATTTGGCTGCACCTGGTCAGTCAGGCTGGCAGGTTCATAGCGGGTCCGTGTGCTGCACCGCCTCCAGAACGGTTTAGTCCAGACCGCGGACCTGCAGCGCGGTCCAGAAGCACGGTGTCGCAGCTCTCCTCTAAATATGGACGTCGAGTCTGTTTCTGACAGAGCAGCTTCCAGAATCAAGCATCACTGGTTCAGACATGGGAAAAGTATTAAGCATCAGGTAACTTTAAAAATAAAAGCCTCTGCAGATTTGTGGTCACTGAACTACACTGCCCTACAAAGCAAAAAGGCAGTAACTGCATTTTTGGTCAAAAATGAGTTATTATCATTTTCATGACATTCAAGGCATCCTTTGTTATGTGACAAAATATCTTATCTCAAATGTGTGTCATTTTGGAGAAAAATGGTAGCTGTTTGTGCAGTAACTGCAAATAGCCCTAGTAAAACAAAGCAAGAATACAGTAACATCCATTTCTTGCTTTGTTTTCATGTCAGTTACTGTACTTTTGCTTGGTATTACATCACGTAAAACACCCATTGTTACCACATTTTTGGTAAGTATTACAAAGAAAGAATACAGTAAGTGCAAAATAGGGTAAACCTTCATATCAAATATGAATATTAATATGTACAAAGAATAAGCCACTATAAAGTAACAAAATTGCCACATGTCCATTATTCTACCTACAATGACTTTGGCTGGACAACAGGATAACTTTGAAGTCATTTTTCTCAGTTTTGGACTGTGTGTAGTTACTGCCTTTTTGCTTTGTAGGGCAGTACATCAAACGTTACATTACCAGTGATACCAGGTAGAACATCCATCAGAGGGTCTCAGCGGTTTTTATTTTCATAACAATAAATCATTTTTCAAACTGCTGGGAGTCGGTTCGGGTGCTGATCGTCCTCTTGTTGATGCATTTATATTGCAAGTGTTGAGGACTTGAATATGTGTTTAGGTCTTATAATGAACGGCCAGCTGTTTCCATTTCAGTAAAGCTCAGAGTTAAATGTGCAGATGTGGAAGCAACAGTAAGGTTTTTGGCAGAGAAGCAGGGGTGGGCATCAAACTCTGCACTCTAAGGGGCCGTTCACACGAGGACTGCGGGTAAAAGTGCCTTTCGTTCACACGCAAACGGTGTTATTCTGGGATGAAGAAAAATCTGAAGCTTCATTCCAAAGTGGAATTCCTGAAGATGCGACGCTGTTGCGTTCTCGTCTGCACGACCCAGAACGCAAAAATGATGGTGGACCTGCTCACGTCACATATGTTTACGTCAGACGACGTAAACCAGCAGATCTACGGTAGATTCTACGTGTGCACGCGGACGTGGTGGAGTTTTATCACAGCACCACTAACGGCCTGACGTGCAGATCCAATCCAACTCCACACACATCTTCGTATGCACGCAGATTTCATAATGACGACGTTGGTGTAAACGCGGATGGACAGGTGAAGACGAAACGCCACTTTTGCGTCTTCTCTTCTGATCATCGCCGTGTGAACGGCGGCTAGAACTCTAAAAGCTGGAAGAGATTTTCAGAGCTTCAAGTTGATAAATTAAACTTGCAAAATGTCCAATTTATCAGATTCTTGATTAATCGTCAGAACAACTGCTAGCTCTACACGGGACCGTTTGATTTTAAGTGTATCGGTACTCAGTCGTACTGACTGAATACAGCAGGTACCAGTGAAAGTACTGAATTCGGTGCCCGTCCCTGGTAGCAGCCGTATAACATTCATCGCAGCAATGAATCAATCTGTCTGGTCCATCTGATGAGGAATGCCACGAACCCGGGTCACTTCAGAAATACTCACATTGTTTTTTTTCATTTCAGCACAAACAAATAAATCCATTCATATGGGAACGTGTCGTTAACCGGAAGGAAATCACTCGGTCCCGTTTCTGATATAACAGCTGAGACGGCTCCTTCACAACTGCAGCAGTTCCTCTGAGGTGAACTTGCTGCAGTCAGAGCTGAGATTTAAAGCTGAATTCATGAATCTCCGTGAGAAGCAGGCAGGCTCAGACATAAATCAGCTGTGGTTTGGTGAGAAACCTGTTCAGACGTGGCTGCAGTACCTGAAAAGAGCCACCAGGGCGCTCCAGAGCGGCGTGAAGAAGGCCTCCTCGATGCTGGCCAGACACAGGTCCTTGGAGCTGGCGGTGTTGAGACACTCGAAGGACAGCAAGCACAGCGAGAGGAGCTGATCTGAAACAGGACAGCGTTAGAGACGAAGCTGCGGGACACAAACGCTGAGACAGACGTCCTCCCTCACCGATGGCGATGTGGATCTCCTTCACGATGGCCTTCAGGTGTTCTTTCAGCGCCCTCGTCTCCAGCTCCTGGATGCGGCCCTCGTCCCGCTCCGACGGATCGCACGCCGGCTCCGAGTCCGAGGCGGCGTCGTCCGTGCAGCCGAGGGGCGGAGTCCAGTCCAGCTGGGACAGGAACTGCTCCAGATCCTCAAAAGAGTTCTCCCGGTCCACCGCCGGCGGCGAGCCAGGCTCCTCCTCCTCCTCCTCCTCGTCCTCGTTGGCGAGTTCGTGAGAGCGCGACGGGGAGAGCGAGGCGTCGGTGCTGAAGCTGCTTCCTGCCGTCCTTGCCGGCTTCCTGTAGCTGTCTGGACCAATCACAGCATTTCACACGGACAGAGTTACTCTTCCTCCTACGGAGAACACATCCATGACCGAGCTGGACGCAGCCCTGACCGCCGCCGCGTGCAAGTTTAAACCAGCCTCTGAAGGCGTCGGTCCCACACGCTCATGCACGAGTGGCGTTGGAGCAGGAAAACGGGAAAACCTGCAGGGCTGCAGCCTCGTAGACCGGTCAGGGTCTCTGCAGACCGACGTGCTGACCCTCGGTAACCCTCCGTGATAAAGAGCCAAGTCTTCCTGCATTCTCATCGCTAACACATCCGTTTGTTCACGTCTTTATTTTTTATTTTTCAGAATACCTTTTTCTTTTTTACCCTTATTCTTTTTTTTCTTTTGATTTATTTTTTACTTTTTATATCACCTAGGGAAGAGAGGAAGAAGAGGAAAAGATAAAATATATCATAAATATTATAGACATGAGACAGGATAGAAAACTAAATTCCTTTACCACTTACTCAGTTCCCCCCTCCCTTTCCCCAGCCCTTATACCCTCCTCCTTCACCCCAGGAGAACCTCCCCCCGCGAATTTCCTACCCTTTCAACTCCATCAAGATTACACCCACACCCTGGCATCGCAATTAGAAGATAGGTACGAGTCAGCCCTAGGCATAGCATTGAGATCTACGTCCCAGCATTCACAATGTAAAGTATTGTGTTCCACGTGGTAGTGTTCTCACGTGCCGCCTTTCTCATAGTAGGCGGTCCCAGTTGATAGGGCCCCCGGGCCCCTGCCCCCCCCAGAGGCCCAGACGCCTCTTCATCCCAGCGACCCCCCCCACCCCCGCGCACCCCGCCCCCAGCAGCCCCCCCCAGCCCCCCCCGCCGGCTGCCCCCCCAGCCCGGGCGCACATCCCCCAGCGGGCCGCGCCCCCCCCCCACGCCCGCCCCCCCCTCGGCGCCGGCACCCCCCCGGGCCCCGGGCCCAACCGCCGCCCGGCGCCCCCCGCCCCCCCGGACCCCCCCCCCCCCGCCGACACCGCCGGGGCCCGGCCCCCCCCCGCCGGACCCCAGCCGCCCGCCCGCCCCCCCCCGAGGGCCCGACCCCCCCCCAGAACACCCGCCCCCCCGGCCCCACCCCCCCCCAACCCCCCCCACCCCCCCCCCACCCCCCCCCCCCACCCCTCCCCCCCCCCACACCCCCTCCCCCCCCCCGCCCCCACCCCCACACCCCCACCCCCCCACCCCAAGCCCCATCCCCCACACCCACACCTACCCCATATCCATCCCCACACACCCCCCACACCCCCCCCCCCCCACCAACCCCAAACCCCCAAAAAACACCCCCCCAACCCCCACCCCCCCCAACCCCCCCCCCCCCCAACCAACCCCCACCCCCCCCCCACCAAACCGCCCCCCCCACCCCCCCCCCCACCCCCCACCCCCCCCCCCCCCCCCCCCCACCCCACCCCCCCCCACCCCCCCCCCACCCCCCCCCCCCCCCCCCCCCCCCCCCCCCCCCCCCCCCCCCCCCCCCCCCCCCCCCCCCCCCCCCCCCTCCCCCCCCCCCCCCCCCCCTCCCCCCTCCCCCCCCCCCCCCCCCCCCCCCCCCCCCCCCCCCCCCCCCCCCCCCCCCCCCCCCCCCCCCCCCCCCCCCCCCCCCCCCCCCCCCCACCCCCCCCCCCCCCCCCCCCCCCCCCCCCCCCCCCCCCCCCCCCCCCCCCCCCCCCCCCCCCCCCCCCCCCCCCCCCCCTCCCCCCCCCCCCCCCCCCCTCCCTCCCCCCCCCCCCCCCCCCCTCCCCCCCCCCCCCCCCCCCCCCCCCCCCCCCCCCCCCCCCCCCCCCCCCCCCCCCCCCCCCCCCCCCCCCCCCCCCCCCCCCCCCCCCCCCTCCCCCCCCCCCCCCCCCCTCCCCTCCCCCCCCCCCCCCCACTCCCCTCCCCCCCCCCCCCCCCCCTCCCCCCCCCCTTCCTTCCTCCTCTCCTCCCCACCCCCCCCCCCCTCCCCCCCCCCCCCTCGAGGCCCCCCTCGGGCCGCGAACACCCCCCCCCCCCAAACCCCCCCCCCCCCCCCCCCCCCCCACCCCCCCCCCCCCCCCCCCCCCCCCCCCCCCCCCCCCCGCCCCCCCCACCCCCCCCCCCCACCCCACCCCACCCCCCCCCCCGGCCCCCGGGCCCCCTCCCCCCCCTCCCCCCCCCCCCCCCCACCCCCGCCCTAAAAACCCCCCTTTCCCCCCTCCCCTCCCCTCACTACTTCTTTTAAGACTGTGTTTTTTTGTTTTGAAATTTTGCCACGTTTGCAATTCATGCCCGGAGCCGGCCCCCCCCGCGTCCCCCCCCCCCCACCCCCCCCCCCCCCACCCCCCCCCCCCCCCTCCCCCCCCCCTCAGTTGTCGCCCATTACTATTTTTTTTTTTTAGGTTTTTTTTTCTGAGTTTAGTTATGTAAAGGCATCTTTCTCCCCCCAGCCACCACACCCCTTCCACTCTCCTCCCCCCCCTCTCCACCCCCCCCCTCCACGCCCCCTCACCAGCTCCCCCCCCCTATGGCAGAGCAGGGGGGGGTATTGGGAAGGGCCCCCGGGGGGGGGAACGGGCACCGGGGGGAGTGCCTCCCCCCGCACGGAGACCCCTGACCGGCATTGGCCACCCCGCCTCCCGGACCCCCAGGGCCGCCCCGGCCGGCCCGGCCCCCCCCCCCCCCCCCCCCCCCGGCCCCCCCCCCCCAGGCCCCCCCCCCCCCCGGGGCGGCGGGCGACCACGGGCGAGGGGGGAAAGGAGGGGCGGGGAAGCGGACAGCGGCCGGCCCAGCAGCCCCAGGCCCCCCACCCCCACCCCCAGCCCCCCCCCTCCCCCCCTTTTTTCTTTCTCTTCTTCTCTTCTTTTTCCTTCTCCCCCTTCCCCCCCCCCCCCCCCCCCCCCCACCCCCACCCCCCCACCCCCCACCCCCCCCCCCCCACCCCCCCCCCCCCCCCCCACCCCCCCCCCCCCCCCCCCCCCCCCCCCCCCCCCCCCCCCCCCACCCCCCCCCACACCCCCACCCACCCCCACCCACCCCCCCCCCCCCCCCCACCCCCCCACCCCCCGGCCCACCAGGCCCCCCGCCCCCCCGCCCCCCCACCCCCCCCCCCCACCCCCCCACCCCCCCCCGCCCCCCCCCCCCCACCCCCCCCCCGCCCACCCCCCCCACCCGCCCCCCCCCCCCCCGGCCCGGCGGCGGGACGGGCCACCCCCCCGCCACCCCCCCCCCCCCCCCACCCCACACCCCCCCACCTCCACACACTACACCCACCCCCATACCACACCACCCCACCCCCCCTCACCCCCACCCACACCCCCACCCCTCCGCCACACCACAGGCCCACCGCCCCCGCGAAACCCCCCCCCCCCCCCCGAGACCCCCCCCCCCCCCACCCCCAAAGGCCCCACCCGCACCCCCACCCCCCACCCCCCCCCCCCCCACACCCCCCCCCCCCCCCCACCCCCCCCCCGACACCCACACACCCACACACCCCCCCCCACCCCCCCCCCCCCCCCCCACCCCCCCCACCCCCCCACCACACACCCCCCCCCCCCCCCCGCCCGGGCCCCCCCCCGGCGGTCGCCCGGCCGGCCGGACCGCAGGAGGCCCGACCAGCCGCGCCGCCCCCACCCCCCCCCCGCCCCCCCCGGCCCCGGCCGGGCCCCCCGCCCCGGAGGCCCGGGGCCACCCGGGCCCACCCCCCCCCCGGGCCCCCCGCCCCCCCCCCCCGCCCAACCCCGGCCCCCCGGCGCCAGCCGGGGGCCCCCCGGCCGGCCCCCCCCCCCCCCACGCCCACCCCCCCCCAGCACCCCCCCCCCCCCCCCCCCCCAGACCCCCCCCCGCCCCCGGCAGCGGCCCGGCCCACCGGCACCCCCCCCCCGACCCCCCCCCAAGTCACCCACCCACGACCCACTCCCCCCCACCCCCCCCCCCCACCCCACCCCCCCCCCCCCCAACCCCACCCTCCACCACCGACATTAATTAAAGGGACCAATAGGAGGGAACTCATCTAACTGGTTCTTAATGAGTCATTCATCATCCCAACACTATTTAATTTTCTAAAGATTCCTAAATTATCTCTTACCCAGATTATTCTTAGATTTTTTTTTTTTTTTAATTTTTTTTCTTTATATTCTTTTTTACATTAAATATTATAATTATCATATTTTCTTCCTTATTTATCCCCTTCTATCTCCCCCATAACCCCCATATTCACGCCTTGGAGGGACCTCAACCTAACCCCCCCCCCCCCCCCCCCCTCACCCACCCAAATCCCTCTACCACTTGGCAAAGCCACAAAACCCCAAAACAAATGGTTATTTTTCTCTTTTTTTCTCTCATTACAATATTTTAAATTTTTAAGACCCATCTCCCACCTCCTCCCTCCTTGTCTTGTACCCTTATAATCCCTTAAATTTTTAATTTTTTTATTTAATTTTTTATTTTTTAGGAATTGTTTAATCTTTTTTCTTCTCTTTTTTTTTTTATTAGTTCTAGACATTTCACCCCCCCCCTCCCCAATTTGGAAGGGAAAATTAATTCTTCCATTTTTATTATTATTTTTTATATTTTCTCCATTATTTTGGGGATAGAGAGATTCAGGAATTCTTCCCCCCCCCCGGGCTTCAAAAATTTCTTTTTTTAAGGGTTTTTTTTTTTTATTATAGATTTAAGTTGTTGGTATTCTAAGATTTTAGTACTATTTTTCACGTCTTTAAAACGACGATACCGATCAGTCTTTACCACAAAGGCCCTGCTGGTGGACGCTTCAGCCGCGGCAGGAAGACCGTGGGCGGATCTATCAAAGGTTTGCGTGTATAAAAGCGTGAGCTCTCTCATTGAACACGCTAAAAATGTCCAAACTCATGTAACAGCTAAAAGGTTCGGTCTTTCAAACGTGCTAAATATCGCCTCTTATCCATTTAGTAGTTCTGCTCCAGTGAACATGCAGTATGGAGCGATTACACACAACTGTGCATGATGGGAGGAGAAAATGTAAACTGTTAATTTAACACTGGCAAAGTGATTTATCAACCGCGAGATGCCTTGAAGGTTTTTTACGTGTACTTTAGTACGTCTGAAAATCAGCTGCAAACCGGCAGCTCTAATGGCTTCAGCTTCTGAGAGACGATCCTGCACACACACACATCTGGTTAAAAATCCTTTTTCATGAGTAGTGAGGGAAACGTGTTTAGTTCTCACTGCTGAATGCAATAAAAATCACCACAGCAAACGCTGCTATTCAGCATGGTGTAAAATCTTCTGGATGAATGAAAAAGTGTGCAGCTGCTGCAGCTTAAAGAGACCTGAAGCTGCAGAAATTGTCTTTTTATTTCCTTTTTTGCCAACGTCACATTTTAACGTGGATTTTAGCGGCTGGACAGGATCACGGTCACCTGGCAGCGCGAGCTCTGAAGCTGTTAGCATCGTGCTAACCTGTGTAACAGACCATGTTGAAGCAGCAGACACGTTCATGTGTTCAGCAGCTTCTGATCCACGTCCTCATAAACTGGATACTTCTGAGTCTGCACGGATACATCATGTATTATCTAAATATGGATATTTATCATACTTATTTTGAATTACATTTTCATCTCCCTCCTCCACTAATCTCTCTCTCTCTCTCTCTCTCTCTCTCTCTCTCTCTCTCTCTCTGCAGGTCGCATTTCCTTTTGCGTCGTTCACCACACACAAAACCCTCATTAAACATTGCAAACTGGGACTGCTGCTGCTTTTGCAGCATTGAGCAGCATCACTGGGAGTTTGTCAAAGTGCAGTAATCAGTCACGGTTTTATTGGCAATTAAAATTTGAAACGGTATTACTAATCGTTGGGAACTTTATCACAGTAAACCATTTTATGGGTTTGATGTGTTCTTGGCCACTTTTCTCCCCGTGTCGGCGAGACTGAAGCCGATTGATCAGCCTGACCCCGTTTTCTGAGAGCCGACCGCGACGGTCGGCGGTCTGTCCGGTGCGTCTCCACCCTGACATGTCTTTGGATGGTGGGAGGAAGCCGGGGAACCCGGAGAGAACCCACACATCATCCAGTTCTTCCCTCTTCACCCCACCTCACGAACTCGTACCTGGATGAAGCAGGTTGTGAACGCTGCGCGAGGGTCTCAGCGGCACGGCGGGACTCCGAGGGAGGCCTTTACTCACGATGGGGTAAAGTTTGTTGTAGATTCGGTACTGATGCTTCCTCAGCAGCTTCACCACCGGATGGTCCGAGCGACTGAGGGCAGAGAACACGCCAGTTAATCCCCACATACATGTGGCATGATGCCAGCCATCAGACTGCAGAACGTGACCACATAAAGCAGGCGGATGAGCGATCTGTACCACTTCCTACCGGGCTCACAGAAAGCTGCATGTGGGGTGGGAGTTACAGCTTACCTGAGGAGGTAGGAGACCAGATCTGACACCACCGTGGCATCAGGGTTCCTCTTTATTTTGGCTTTCCACTGCTTGGGCCAGTCCTGAAAGACATGATAAGATGGAGGTGAAAACGACTAAATCTGCCATCAGACTTGAAGATCCAGCTCAGATGAGTCATCCACATCAATGATCAGCAAAGGTGAGATTTCTCCTTCATCTAAAAACAGCTCAAAACAGCTTCATTACTGAGAAAAACCCTGTGAAATAAGACTTCTACGTCTGTCAGGATCCATCCTGGTGACAGGAGGTGAAGATGAAATGTTCAAGACTAGCGGTGGGTAGCGACAAACTTCACCATACGATACGCATCACAGTACCTGGCTCATGATACCATGCAATGTTCTAGGCACTTCAGAGAAATTTTTAATGCAGCTACAAGTAAAAGTTTTACGTGTGTAGAAACATCGGACGACTGAAACAACAAAATGAGTCAAAATCAGTGAAATCCAGTTCCTCCAGGTCCCGTTTGTTAAACTGGGACAGCTTTCTTTGCTACTTGGATTTCATAATAAAACCGTTTACAATCGTCCCCCTGAACATAAATGTTTCTCATGTGGGAAAACCCGACTGAAGAGATGTGACAATAAAATAAGATAAAGTGCTTCAGAGAACAATATTAGCACGGCTGAGCTGGAATAGTAGAAACGTACACGAGTTCATGTGAAATTAGTAAAACAGCAGAAGTAGTTTATGAGTACATGAAAGCATATTAGTGCATATGAGAAATAAACATTTCAGTCATAATCTCCAACAACTGGGGGGTCAATGAAAACCTGGACTCGCCTGTACTTTCCACCGTGTGTGAAGTTTAACTGGGGGGGCCGTCCACACGGCACTGAATTACAGAAAAATCGCCAAAAAATGTAAGAAATGTTGAGATTTTATTGTTCTGCGTTTTTAATATTGATCACCACAAACTACTGCGATATTTTATTCATTCATTTTATGTACCGCTTATCCAGTTCAGGGTTGCATGAGTCTAGTACCAGGTGAGGGGCAGGTACACCTGGACAGGTGTCCAGTCTGTCTCAGGACCAACACAGAGAGACAGACAACCATCCACGCTCACATTCACTCCGAGAGACGATTTAGGCTACGTTCACACGGCGACGATCAGAAGCGAAGACACAAAAGTGGCGTCTCGTCTTCATCTTTTTATCCGCGTTCACACGAGCGCCGTCATGGAGAAATCTGCGTGCATACGAGTAGAGATGCACTGATCAATCGGCAACCGATCGCAATCGGCCGATAGTGCCCCTATCGGTTTTGATAGGAGTCCTCAAAATAGATCCAAGCAAGCTGATCCACGTGCATGCCACGTGAGCACGGCGTCAGCAGGTCTGTGGGTCCACCATCATTTCTGCGCTTTGGACCGTGCAGACGAGGACGCGTCCTCAGGACTTCCACTTTGGAACGAGTCTTCAGGTTTTTGCGTCTTCAAACCAGAATAACACCGTTGCCGTGTGAACGTAAAGCACTAACGATGAAATATTTAGCCGTTTTACCCGCAATCATCCTCGTGTGAACGGCCGCTTAGAGTCTCCAGTTATCCCGGGGGTCGGCAACCCGGGCTGCATGCGGCTGATGCGGCTTCCGGCATTTGAAAAATAATCAATGACCATTTAATTCAAATTGATTTTATTTCGGTTCGTTCGCTTTAATAAACGTGTCAGAGCGGAGCGTCTCTGTGGGGGTTGGATTCCCACAGTCACTGCAGAAGGATGCCACATGGCGCTGCTGCTGTTTTGGCATTTAAAGTGAAGAATAATCGAGCAAAAGGTTATTTAGCAGTCCGACCCCGTCATCAGCTTCGCTTTGATCACTTCCCAGCAGGTCGGCCGACTATGGGGAAAAAGTGTGATGAACACGGAGCGTTCAGGGCAGATTCGTTCGTTTTCACTGCTGAGCAGATCATTTTATGTAGCTATGCTCATTTTGTGACAGCCTTTTTAATTTTCGGGTAGACCGCTGACTGCACGCGCCAGTAAAAGGATGACGGCGTGTTTGGTTTGCTGCCGGTTTATAAAGAAGTTCAGCATCCTTGTTTCCCTCCACAAATACAAGGACTCAAATAGACATTTTCTTCAAAGTAACCTTCAACCCTACGTCTTTTTTTTTTTTAAAGTTAAAAATGTTACTGCATGGAGAAATGTCATTTCCTTTTCTCTGCAGTTCATTGATTTCATAAATGCAACACATTTAACATAAAAGCAACAGGAAAAAGCTTTACTTCATGTTAAATGTCAGCAGTCAGCTGTGGCTTCCGGTGTTTTCTTTATCGTAGGAAACGGGTCTAAATGGCTGTTTGACCGGTGGCCTAAAGGCCGCCCACCCCTGAGGCTGAAACGAGACTTTTACATTTTTCTGGCTCCAGACAGATTTCTTTTTTGTTTTGGTTTTTTGGGCTGATATGGTTCTTTGAACATTTTGTAATGCCGACCCCTGAGTTAAAGGAACAGTTCACCCACAGAATGATGTAACTTTATTTTCCACTTCCCCTCATGGTGAGCAAGACTCTGGAACACTTTTTTAATATCTCAAATGCAGCCGGCGATCAGGAAGGCTTCTCGTATCCCCCCAACTTTCATATAATGGAGTTCAATTGTGCCCGAGCCAAAAAGGTCCATAAAAGTCCACAAAAACTTGTCAATATTCCTCCATACTGCTCGTCCAATATAATCCAAGTGTCCTGAGTGGGTAGCGTCCAGAATTTACTGGAAACTACATCATTTAGTAGATTTTTAGAGCCTAAACAGTACTACATCAGTACTACATCAGTACTACATCACATCTCCTGCAAGCACACCAATGCACGTTCATGACACTACGGAAGCGGCGGCAGACGAGATCGCGCGTTCTCTTTTTCTTTGTTTTAAATCAACATCCAACCCCTCTTGGACCCTCTTGTGTTTGTCCCGGTTTGTCTACATTGTGCTAAGAGCGACAGAGCTGTAAACAGAGAATTTCTTCTTCTACACTGGTATTATCGGCAGAGTAGGTTCTGAACGCCGAGGCTTCCGTAGTTTCGTGAACGCGCATATGCGTGCTTCATGAAAGATGTTCTACTGTTTAGGCTCTAAAAATCTACTAAATGACGTGGTTTCCAGTAAATTCTGGACGCTACCCACTCAGGACACTTGGATTACATTGGACGAGCAGTATGGAGGAATATTGACAAGTTTTTGTGGACTTTTATGGACCTTTTTGGCTCGGACCCCGGTGAACTCCATTATATGAAAGTTGGGGGGAAACGAGAAGCCTTCCTGATCGCCAGCTGCATTTGAGATATTAAAAAAGTGCTGCAGAGTCTTTCTCACCATGAGGGGAAGTGGAAGATAAAGTTACATCATTCTGTGGTGGACTGTTCCTTTAACCTAAAATGTCTTTGGACGGTGGGAGGAAGCCGGAGAACACGGAGGGAACCCATGTATACACGGGAGAACATGCAAACTCCACACAGGAAAGAACTGTTGGAATTGTTCAAACCCCTCCCCCACCGGGACTCAAACTAGCGACCTTCTAACTGTAAGGCTGCAGTGCTAACCACCACGCCATCGTGCAGCCTGTGTGAGATTTCAGTGATATTTTATCACAACTTCAGTCACGACTGATGTGAAGAGACATTTCTTCCTGCAGACTTACGTGGTCTTGCTCATATTCTAAGACGTTGGTGTAGAGAAGACGCTGCTCCTGCTCTTCCGGAGTCGCTGCCCCGGATGCTGCAAACCTCCTGCAGTTGCACACACACAGGGAAGATGTTACTGAGCTGTTACAGATGTTACGGAGCTGTTACAGATGTTTCAGAACTGTTACAGATGTTTCAGAACTGTTACAGATGTTTCAGAACTGTTACAGATGTTACGGAGCTGTTACAGATGTTACGGAGCTGTTACAGATGTTTCAGAACTGTTACAGATGTTTCAGAACTGTTACAGATGTTACAGAGCTGTTAAAGAGCTGTTACAGATGTTACGGAGCTGTTACAGAAGTTACGGAGCTGTTAAAGAGCTGTTACAGAAGTTACGGAGCTGTTACAGCTGTTACGGAGCTGTGACAGATGTTACAGAGCTGTGACAGATGTTACAGAGCTGTGATAGATGTTACAGAGCTGTTATAGATGTTACAGAGCTGTTATAGATGTTACAGAGCTGTTATAGATGTTACAGAGCTGTTATAGATGTTACAGAGCTGTTATAGATGTTACGGAGCTGTTACAGATGTTACGGAGCTGTTACAGATGTTACGGAGCTGTTAAAGAGCTGTTAGATGTTACGGAGCTGTTAAAGAGCTGTTACAGATGTTACGGAGCTGTTACAGATGTTACAGAGCTGTTATAGATGTTACAGAGCTGTTATAGATGTTACAGAGCTGTTACAGATGTTACGGAGCTGTTAAAGAGCTGTTACAGATGTTACGGAGCTGTTACAGATGTTACAGAGCTGTTACAGATGTTACGGAGCTGTTAAAGAGCTGTTAGATGTTACGGAGCTGTTAAAGAGCTGTTACAGATGTTACGGAGCTGTTACAGATGTTACAGAGCTGTTACAGATGTTACAGATGCTACGGAGCTGTTATAGTTGTTACAGTTGTTACAGCTGTTACAGCTGTTACTGATGTTACGGCGCTGTTACAGCTGTTACAGAGCTGTTACAGATGTTACAGTTGTTACGGAGCTGTTACGGAGCTGTTACGGAGCTGTTACAGAGCTGTTACAGAGCTGTTACAGATGTTACAGTTGTTACAGCTGTTACAGCTGTTACAGATGTTACGGCGCTGTTACAGCTGTTACAGATGCTACGGAGCTGTTACAGCTGTTACAGAGCTGTTACAGATGTTACAGTTGTTACAGCTGTTACAGCTGTTACAGATGTTACGGCGCTGTTACAGCTGTTACAGATGCTACGGAGCTGTTACAGAGCTGTTACAGATGTTACAGTTGTTACGGAGCTGTTACGGAGCTGTTACAGAGCTGTTACAGAGCTGTTACAGATGTTACAGCTGTTACGGAGCTGTTACAGATGTTACGGCGCTGTTACAGCTGTTACAGATGCTACGGAGCTGTTACAGTTGTTACAGCTGTTACGGAGCTGTTACAGTTGTTACAGCTGTTACGGAGCTGTTACAGAGCTGTTACAGATGTTACGGAGCTGTTACAGATGTTACGGAGCTCTTACAGCTGTTACGGAGCTGTTACAGAGCTGTTACAGCTGTTACGGAGCTGTTACAGAGCTGTTACAGATATTACGGAGCTCTTACAGCTGTAACGGAGCTGTTACAGAGCTCTTACAGCTGTTATGAAGCTCTTACAGCTGTAACGGAGCTGTTACAGAGCTCTTACAGCTGTTATGAAGCTGTTACAGCTGTTACGGAGCTGTTACAGAGCTGTTACAGATGTTACGGAGCTGTTACAGATGTTACTGAGCTGTTACAGAGCTGTTACAGATGTTACGGAGCTGTTACGGAGATGTTACAGAGCTCTTACAGCTGTTACAGATGCTACGGAGCTGTTAGTTGTTACAGCTGTTACGGAGCTGTTACAGCTTTTACGGAGCTGTTACAGCTGTTACGGCGCTGTTACAGCTGTTACGGCGCTGTTACAGCTGTTACAGATGCTACGGAGCTGTTACAGTTGTTACAGCTGTTACAGATGCTACGGAGCCGTTACAGTTGTTACAGCTGTTACAGAGCTGTTACAGATGTTACAGCTGTTACGGAGCTGTTACAGCTGTTATGGAGCTGTTACAGCTGTTATGGAGCTGTTACAGCTGTTACAGATGTTACGGAGCTGTTACAGAGCTGTTACAGCTGTTACGGAGCTGTTACAGCTGTTACGGAGCTGTTACAGAGCTGTTACAGATGTTACGGAGCTGTTACAGCTGTTACGGAGCTGTTACAGAGCTGTTACAGATGTTACAGACAGGGTTCATGCAGGTTTAGGCAAGTTAAATTTAAGACCTTTTAAGACCTTCAATAATTCAATTTAAGACAGACGTGATTATAGCAGAAACATTTAAATGATACCAGAAATTCAAAACCTTTCATTTTCTATTAATCTAGTAAGTAAAAATTTCCTTCCATTAAAAAAAAGTGTGATATCAAAACTGGACCTTCTTAACCAAAGTAACTTTCCCAACAACACACAAATATCTGTCTACATCCTGCCGTCACACTGAGGCTGTCAGACATGACCAGATTCTTATTAGAAAAACTGCGAGAAAACTTTAAACCGTAAAAACAAGCAGTTGTTTTTGTAGAATTTATTTTTTACTAAAAAGTACGTTTTTCTTACTTGGCTCTCTACTTCTTTGGTAAGCAGAGACTGTCTTAGGAGGAGACCTGTCTCCTCTCACTAGTCATCCAACCTCCTTAAACACAATATCTGAGCATATTTTGGTTAAATAACAAACTTGAGGGTAAATCTGACTGCAGAGGTTTACCTTTAGAGTTTTAGATAACACAGAAGCAGATAACAGCGGCGACTGATGCACTTTGGAGCACAGCCTGTAAGCAGTGATACGTCCTAAAGATCCAGGAGACCAACGTGAAACCAGGGAAGCTCAGAAACAACCGATACAGCTGCATGCTTGCAGCCAATCAGAGCAGCCGCACACGCCACGAGGCTCAGGACGCCGCTGAGACCAGCTGGGAGGCGAGCAGGACTTTCATTTCCGGCCTGCTCTCCCGAGCACCACGTACCTGTTGGCTTCTTCCTGCAGCCGTAACCGTCGCTCCTCCATCTTCCGCTGCAGCTGGTGTCAACATTCAGGAAACTTCCAAGCATCCCAATAAATCCACCAGAATGATGATGTCATCACAAATGCAAACTTTCAGACTTCCAAAGGAATTTTAAAATATGGTGGAAACAGGTATTTCCTTTTGGTAAATGGTAATACAATTTAAGTACCAGACACATTTTACTACTTTACTTTTTAAATTATTCATTTTCCCCAATTAACTCATCGACTGCCAGACCTTTTCCAAGCAGAGTGCTCCATATTGCCAGGATTTTTAAAGTGCCCCTGGCATGAAATTTGCATTTTTTGAGGTTTTTGATCATATATTTAGTTTCCCCAGCCCGCCTATGTCCCCGAAGGCATTAAATTATAGATTAGTGTTTCCTTTTTCCCTGCGTGTGTCTGCCTACGTGGTGAAGTTAGCATTCACAAATGGGCTGATTGGCAGTTCAGCATATTACATCATTGACTTCCAGCCAATTACCCCCCTCCCCCAAACTACACTCTCCAAGTCCCTCTGAGACCTACGAGAACAAACAGACATCATGGCGTCCCGTTGCATCAGAACTGCTCTGTTCCTGGTGTAAGAAGGACAACAGCAATCTTTCTGTGCCCCCCCCACTGAAAAGCTTGTGGATGATTTCATTTCTGCAGGAATGTGCCAACCGAACGAGCAGAAAATCTCCCTGCAGCTCCGTCTCCTCCTCAGGAGGCTAGAATGGCTTTCAGCCCCCCAATCAAGAAACACGAAGTTTATAATGAACGTTTCTCATCATGTTCGTGTCTTTTACCTCTGAGGGAAACTGATGTTTGTGATGATTCCAGTTTATAATTCTTCCCTTTGTGCGCGAGTGTTCGACTGCGGACTCGGGTTTTCAATCAGGCCTTCTTCATCATCAT
Organism: Atherinomorus stipes; assembly: GCA_023101725.1. NCBI lineage: Eukaryota > Metazoa > Chordata > Actinopteri > Atheriniformes > Atherinidae > Atherinomorus > Atherinomorus stipes. The sequence goes on along the minus strand of JALJCO010007046.1, from coordinate 80,687 downwards.
TATCATCATCACCGTTTCTGTACCGCTCCGGTCAGATCAAACGAGCAGAACTAGTGTAATATATCTTCAGTAGTAACTAGTAAATGAATTGGGGTCATGGTGAGGTAAATAATTCAGGGAAACTTGTTGCTGGAATATGATGCTGTTTTATTCTTAAACTGGATTCATACTCGCGCTGCATCTGCATCTGCGTCTGTGTCAGGTTGGTGAATCAGTCACCGCCGTACGTCCTTTATAGATCCACAGAGACTCAATACAAACTTCTTCCAGTCTGATGTGCGGCCGTGTTCAACAGAACACAGCAGCTCTGTTTTACTCCAACATGAGTGTGTGGAGAGGAACGTGTCTGCAGGTTACTGCTGATGTATGGATGAATGTCTGCAGGTATCTCCGTATCACTCCATGACAACAGAAGCACATGGTAACAAGCAAGCCTTCTGATCCCGCCAACCGAACCTCGGTCATTGCACGGCAGTGCCAAGAGTAGCGCTAACTCGTAGCGTCTGCTATTCTATGACCAGGCTGAGTTACGGCAAACGATCCTTTCATACAGTATTCAGGTAATTAGGCCGTGTCTCAATCCGCGCACTTGAGCACTTCAAACACTGTTTTTGAGTGTGTAGTGCACACATGGTGTCATTTAAGCCAAAAATTCAGTGCACTGAAAGTACCAGGATGTTGCCCTAATCACGCCCAAAAATGCAGTGCAGAATGAAGCACACTACTCACACTAAACAGACGCCATATTGCTGACGTAGAGGAAGAGGCGGGACTTTCGAACTGCTTTCAAAGCTGAATAATGGCGCTGAACAAAGCGGTGGCGACCCCTGCTGCATCGGAGGCGGTGTTGTACTGATTTAAGTAACGTTTATGAAATGATTTAGACATAATCACTAATGTTTATTGTGGCATGCTACCAAGCTGTTCACTCCCTGATGACAGTTATGATCTGGTCGTGTGTTTGAGGCCGCGGTTATACCAGCTCAGTAGAGTTAGCTCATGTTAGCGGGTAATGCTAGTCCATCACTTCCTGTAAGTGCAGTGTTCTGTTTGGGTCAGCATTTAGTGACAATAGTGTGCACTACAGACGAAGTACACAGTGCGCACTATGCCCTGAATTCCAGTGCACTCAGGAAATTGCGCGGATTGAGACACAGCCTTAGAGTCAGACTGAAAAGGGACCAAAAGTCGCCGGGAATTTCATGCCACTGGCACTTTAAGCATTTTCACTGATTTTTGAAGAGTCACAGAATATTGTGTACTATTCCTATGCAAACACTGAATGCACCAAAGGAAAGCTTAGACTCTCTTCATTTATCAGAAAAAAACATTTGTTTCTAACTTTTTCCATTCATTAGTAATCTGCAGTAGAACATGGGTTTGTTGCAGCAAAAATGCTGCTTCTGACCAAAAGCAGGGAAAACGAGCTTTAAATGCTGCAATGAGCTTCAAGTGGAAAAGTGTCTTTGATGCCAATATTTTTTTACTTTAGTGACACCTTCATCATCTGATCAGCTGTTTACTTCAATGAAACAACAAATACAACACTGAGAAAAGAGTTTTGGAGGCAAAATAATTATTTACCAGCTGAATAAGCCACAAGTTTGTTTCACAACAAAACATTTGACAGAAACGTCTTTCTGTCCCTCCCTCCTTCTATTCAGCAAGCCCCCACCCCCCGGGAAAACACCCGCCGCTGCTGCTTGACCTACATTCACTTTCAGCTGGCGCACTTCGTTGCTGTATTTCAATCTATGGATCGTGTCTTTGATCGATCGTGTCTGTGTCACCGATCAGTTTTTCCACAAACTTTCCTCTAACATCCGCCGCCTGAACTGCTTCGATTGCGAGCGGTCGATCAACACTTGGTTCTCTCTGACAAACTCTGCCAGAGATGTTTTAATCTCTGTTTTAAGCCCCACTGATTAAAACCAGCAGTTAACGTGTAAACACGCGATTGGCAGTTAACGTTAGGATTTGAATTCACATGTTTACACGTGAATGGCAGCCAGTGAGTTAGGGTAAAAGTCTACGGGTTGATAAGAGGTTACAGAAATAGACAAGCTGATGAGTTTCCATGCTGGTGGATCCAAGTCATGTTTATATCGGGATACTAGGTCTGTGGGAACATTACGACAATATTTGCTTTCTTAACATTCCAGCATACAGTCATCCTCAAAATTATTCATACATCAATTACAAAAAAGGCTCAATTCTAGTGATGCACAATATCGGCGGCACGATATCGCTATCGGCTGGTATTTGCTTTAAAACTGAATATCGGTTCATATTTTGTTTAATTTTGTACGTTTATTTGAAAGGGACAGAGCATTTAAAAAACAAAGACGAACTTCTAAACACTCAGATTTAGCCAAAAGGCTAGTTTCCATCCGCCGTCTCTAGCTAGGCCTTCATAGGCTCCCTGAAATGAGGAAATACAGAAATATCACATTTTAATTAATCAATATCAGTATAATTAACTGATATGTAACAGGTGCTGTTTGGTGGTGAACCAGCAGCATGCTGGTTTATTTGTTTGAATCCGTGGGGCATGGGAACATTAGGCCACGCCCACCGCGCATCATCTTAACATCTCCAGCAACTACTGGATCTGCAGAAGAAGGATTTCTATAATTTTGCACAGGGAACAAATATTACATCATTTTCAGCATCAATATCGTATCGCCCTCGAGAAGCAGAAAAATATCATCGGTATTGATAGTAATTATTCATACGATGCATCACTTAAATTTACAATAGTAATTCATAGAAACTTAAATTTAAAACAAAATATTGATTTTGAAATTTTGTTTAAGAAAATAAAAGATGCTTTGACGTGTCTGAGACACGTCAAAGCATCTTTCCCATGAACATGGACCAACATACCTGCCGACGTCTGATTGGACGTTACAGAAACACCTGATTGCAGTGATTGTCTCAAAGTGTTGCTCAACATTTTAGCTTCAGAGCCCCATCATGCTTGTTTACTAGTTTTATTTTTTGTGTTTTTAATATTTTTGTTGAATCACAATTTAAAATCAATGTCATGATTTTCATAGAATTTTTAATAGGGGATTATCACGCTTGCCGGAAGTTGCCGGCTTTTGACACTTCCTCTTCCGGGCCATGTTAACGACAGCCGTTCCTGCTCTGTTATACTGTTAAAATCGGATAAACTCCAAACATATTTAAGTTTTCATTCTAGACTGAAGTGATACTGGATCAAAGCGATCGATTTGCCGCGGTGAAGGGCCGAACTTTATAATAAAACACACGTTTGTTTGTCCCCGGTGGGGCACAACACCAGCACTTCACAGCATGCTAGCATTAGCCAGCTAACGTTTACTGACGTGCTTAACATTGTGCGTCTTAAAACACACAAACATCTGAAAATCGGGTCTGTACCCCCCCCGTTTCCAGTGGAACAACTGGGGACTGCCAAGAAAGGAGACGCTTTCAGATGCTTGTGTGTTTTCAGACGCACAAAGTTAGGCACGTTATCGAGCTGGCTAATGCTAACCTGCTAACACGACTGCGCAGTCGCCACAAACAAACGTGTGTCGTTTTATTATAAAGTTCGGTCCTTCACAGCGGCGAATCGGTTGTTTTAATCCACTTCTTCCTCAGCATCACTTCAGTCTGGAATGAAAACTTGGCATTGGCGTTTATCCGATTTACAAAGTTTAACAGAGTAGTAGCTGGCAGACTATTGTTAGCAGGTTAGCATTAGCCAGCTTGATGACGTGCCTAACTTTGTGCGGCTGAAAACACACAAGCATCTGAAAGCGTCTCCTTTCTTGGCAGTCCCCAGTTGTTTCACTGGAAACGGGGAGTTACAGACCCGATTTTCAGATGTATGTGTGTTTTAAGACGCACAATGTTAAGCACGTCAGTAAACGTTAGCTGGCTAATGCTAGCATGCTGTGAAGTGCCGGTGTTGTGCCCCACCGGGGACAAACAAACGTGTGTTTTATTATAAAGTTCGGCCCTTCACCGCGGCAAATCTATCGCTTTGATCCAGCTTTTGATCCAGTATCACTTCAGTCTAGAATGAAAACTTAAATATGTTTGGAGTTTATCCGATTTTAACAGTATAACAGACCAGGAACGGCTGTCGTTAACATGGCCCGGAAGAGGAAAGGCCAAATGTTTCAAATTCCGGAAACCGGAACGCGGAAGCGTGATAATCCCCTATTATTACTTTTGTCAATTTCAACTTATTTCACCGACAGATGGTTTTTATTCCTTCTCTAATGGATGGATAACTGAGGATGACTGTACATTCCAACAAAAGCAGAAAGCAAACTAAAAGGGGTGAGAAAAATAGTGATGCATTGAAATATTGCGATATTTTCATATGCCGATATATCAGTATCTAAAAACGCAGCATCGATCGATTTTACGAATAAAATTTCGCGAGATATCGTTAAAAAATCTCGCTCGTTTTTTTAAAATCTCGCGAGATTACGTAGCAGAACAATGAAATCTTGCGAGATTTTGTTGGTAAAATAGATCGATACCACGTTTTTGAAAAACAACATGAAATCAGCGTAAAAAAGAATATCACAATATTTCCGCGTGTCAATATTTTTCCCACACCTGATGATAAATTAGGAATAATGTCGCCATAACGGACCCCACTGCTCCATGAAGAAACTGAATATTCATGACTCGTCGTCACCGAGCACACACACAGAGATGTGAGGAAGTAAAGGATACAGCATCCTGCCTGGCCTTGGCGATGATGAGGTTCTCCATCATCTGCCGCTGGAGAGAGAGCGTCTGCATCACAGGGAGAGAGAAATCAGAGCAGCAAGGACCACCAAGCTATCCTCAAAACACTTCCTTCTAAAAAGACAGTCGACAAGCATTCCTGAAGTTTTTACTGATTCTTTTATTGACTTAACAACAACAACAATGAAAAACATCAGGTAAACAAAAACAAGGCTGGTGGCACAGCTGATAAACTCCAACATCCCAGCACAGAAATCCCAAAACCGGCTCAGTACGCAGACGGATAAAAACCACCATCAGCCTGCAGAGGTCCAGAGAAAGTTGCCTTTTCCAGGATCTTGTCTGTTTGCTTTCCTGTGCATCACAATTATCCCCGAGGCTGTGACCCCCCCCCGGCCGTGTTGTTTCAGTGATTTACTTCTGTGGGATGAAAAACGAAAATGCACTTTTGGGTCATTTTCAGCCGAAAACGTTTGGTGGTGGAATTTTCGTTGCGTCTCTAAATAAAACTGTTGATGCGTCATGCAGGTGGGATCCTGACGCACATGTCCCAGACACGGTCCTCAATGGTCCCAGTGAGTCTCCACGTCTCAGTTTCCAGCTCACAGACATTTCCAAAGTCTTTACTTGTATCTAAAGGTAGAGTCCGAAGTTCCCCCCCTGAAAATAAATGTTAGACTTGTGTGAGTGAAATCCGTCTCAAACCGCGCCTGTGGGCCGGAAAACTCCGGACTCTGCCTTTAACCGTTCACATGAGCAGATGGGCTGAGCCATGTTTGTAGACTTGGGCAGAAGTCTTACACCGCAGGTTCATCCTGGTCCGTTCCCACAGAGTCCAGCAGCAGCTGATCTTCACGTCTCCGTGGAAAAACAAACGTTGCATCAACATGCTGGGGTCAAAGGGCAAAGTGTTACCAGCCGTCAAAACATTGCACAAGTTTCCTCAGAGAGGTTAGCACGCATTCAGATAACGACCAGCCGCTGTTCATGGACCACCACGACCCCGAAGCATGTTCCCTCACTGATCCTGCATGTGTGTGGAAGCAGACTAAACCTGCATGTGGAAGCAGACTAAAGCTGCATGTGTGTGGAAGCAGACTAAAACCGCACGTGTGTGGAAGCAGACTAAACCTGCATGTGGAAGCAGACTAAAGCTGCATGTGTGTGGAAGCAGACTAAAACCGCACGTGTGTGGAAGCAGACTAAACCTGCATGTGGAAGCAGACTAAACCCGCATGTGGAAGCAGACTAAACCCGCATGTGGAAGCAGACTAAACCTGCACGTGGAAGCAGACTAAACCTGCATGTGTGTGGAAGCAGACTAAACCTGCATGTGTGTGGAAGCAGACTAAACCCGCACGTGGAAGCAGACTAAACCTGCACGTGGGAAGCAGACTAAACCTGCACGTGGAAGCAGACTAAACCTGCATGTGTGTGGAAGCAGACTAAACCTGCATGTGTGTGGAAGCAGACTAAACCTGCATGTGTGTGGAAGCAGACTAAACCTGCATGTGTGTGGAAGCAGACTAAACCTGCATGTGTGTGGAAGCAGACTAAACCTGCATGTGGAAGCAGACTAAACCTGCATGTGGAAGCAGACTAAACCTGCATGTGGAAGCAGACTAAACCCGCATGTGGAAGCAGACTAAACCCGCATGTGGAAGCAGACTAAACCTGCACGTGTGTGGAAGCAGACTAAACCCGCACGTGTGTGGAAGCAGACTAAACCTGCATGTGTGTGGAAGCAGACTAAACCCGCATGTGGAAGCAGATTAAACCCGCATGTGGAAGCAGACTAAACCTGCACGTGGAAGCAGACTAAACCTGCATGTGTGTGGAAGCAGACTAAACCTGCATGTGTGTGGAAGCAGACTAAACCTGCATGTGTGTGGAAGCAGACTAAACCTGCATGTGTGTGGAAGCAGACTAAACCTGCATGTGGAAGCAGACTAAACCTGCACGTGTGGGAAGCAGACTAAACCTGCATGTGTGTGGAAGCAGACTAAACCTGCATGTGTGTGGAAGCAGACTAAACCTGCATGTGTGTGGAAGCAGACTAAACCTGCATGTGTGTAGAAGCAGACTAAACCTGCATGTGGAAGCAGACTAAACCTGCATGCATGTGGAAGCAGACTAAACCCGCACGTGGAAGCAGACTAAACCTGCATGTGGAAGCAGACTAAACCTGCATGTGGAAGCAGACTAAACCTGCATGTGGAAGCAGACTAAACCTGCACGTGGAAGCAGACTAAACCTGCATGTGTGTGGAAGCAGACTAAACCCGCACGTGGAAGCAGACTAAACCCGTACGTGGAAGCAGACTAAACCTGCATGTGGAAGCAGACTAAACCTGCATGTGGAAGCAGACTAAACCTGCATGTGGAAGCAGACTAAACCTGCACGTGTGTGGAAGCAGACTAAACCCGCACGTGTGTGGAAGCAGACTAAACCTGCATGTGTGTGGAAGCAGACTAAACCCGCATGTGGAAGCAGATTAAACCCGCACGTGGAAGCAGACTAAACCTGCACGTGGAAGCAGACTAAACCTGCACGTGGAAGCAGACTAAACCTGCATGTGGAAGCAGATAAAACCTGTATGTGGAAGCAGACTAAACCTGCACGTGTGTGGAAGCAGACTAAACCCGCACGTGTGTGGAAGCAGACTAAACCTGCATGTGTGTGGAAGCAGACTAAACCCGCATGTGGAAGCAGATTAAACCCGCATGTGGAAGCAGACTAAACCTGCACGTGGAAGCAGACTAAACCTGCACGTGGAAGCAGACTAAACCTGCATGTGTGTGGAAGCAGACTAAACCTGCATGTGTGTGGAAGCAGACTAAACCTGCATGTGTGTGGAAGCAGACTAAACCTGCATGTGTGTGGAAGCAGACTAAACCTGCATGTGGAAGCAGACTAAACCTGCATGTGGAAGCAGACTAAACCCGCATGTGGAAGCAGACTAAACCCGCATGTGGAAGCAGACTAAACCTGCACGTGTGTGGAAGCAGACTAAACCCGCATGTGTGTGGAAGCAGACTAAACCTGCATGTGTGTGGAAGCAGACTAAACCTGCATGTGTGTGGAAGCAGACTAAACCTGCATGTGGAAGCAGACTAAACCTGCATGTGGAAGCAGACTAAACCCGCATGTGGAAGCAGACTAAACCCGCATGTGGAAGCAGACTAAACCTGCACGTGTGTGGAAGCAGACTAAACCCGCATGTGTGTGGAAGCAGACTAAACCCGCACGTGTGTGGAAGCAGACTAAACCCGCATGTGGAAGCAGACTAAACCTGCATGTGGAAGCAGACTAAACCCGCATGTGGAAGCAGACTAAACCCCCATGTGGAAGCAGACTAAACCCGCATGTGGAAGCAGACTAAACCTGCATGTGGAAGCAGACTAAACCTGCATGTGGAAGCAGACTAAACCTGCATGTGGAAGCAGACTAAACCTGCACGTGGAAGCAGACTAAACCCGCATGTGGAAGCAGACTAAACCTGCATGTGTGTGGAAGCAGACTAAACCTGCATGTGTGTGGAAGCAGACTAAACCTGCATGTGTGTGGAAGCAGACTAAACCTGCATGTGTGTGGAAGCAGACTAAACCTGCATGTGGGAAGCAGACTAAACCTGCACGTGTGTGGAAGCAGACTAAACCTGCATGTGTGTGGAAGCAGACTAAACCTGCATGTGTGTGGAAGCAGACTAAACCTGCATGTGTGTGGAAGCAGACTAAACCTGCATGTGTGTAGAAGCAGACTAAACCTGCACGTGGAAGCAGACTAAACCTGCATGCATGTGGAAGCAGACTAAACCCGCACGTGGAAGCAGACTAAACCTGCATGTGGAAGCAGACTAAACCTGCATGTGGAAGCAGACTAAACCTGCATGTGGAAGCAGACTAAACCTGCACGTGGAAGCAGACTAAACCTGCATGTGTGTGGAAGCAGACTAAACCCGCACGTGGAAGCAGACTAAACCCGTACGTGGAAGCAGACTAAACCTGCATGTGGAAGCAGACTAAACCTGCATGTGGAAGCAGACTAAACCTGCATGTGGAAGCAGACTAAACCCGCATGTGGAAGCAGACTAAACCTGCATGTGTGTGGAAGCAGACTAAACCTGCTCATGTGTGGAAGCAGACTAAACCCGCATGTGGAAGCAGACTAAACCCGCATGTGGAAGCAGACTAAACCTGCATGTGGAAGCAGACTAAACCTGCATGCATGTGGAAGCAGACTAAACCTGCATGCATGTGGAAGCAGACTAAACCCGCACGTGGAAGCAGACTAAACCTGCATGTGGAAGCAGACTAAACCTGCATGTGGAAGCAGATAAAACCTGTATGTGGAAGCGGACTAAGTCTGACATGCTAAGTCTGGAGTAAACATGCTAAATCTGGAGTAAACATGCTAAATCTGGAGTAAACATCCTAAATCTGGAGTAAACATGTTAAATCTGGAGTAAACATGCTAAGTCTGGAGTAAACATGCTAAGTCTGGAGTAAACATGTTAAGTCTGGAGTAAACATGTTAAATCTGGAGTAAACATGCTAAGTCTGGAGTAAACATGCTAAGTCTGGAGTAAACATGCTAAATCTGGAGTAAACATGCTAAATCTGGAGTAAACATGTTAAATCTGGAGTAAACATGCTAAGTCTGGAGTAAACATGCTAAGTCTGGAGTAAACATGCTGAATCTGGAGTAAACATGTTAAATCTGGAGTAAACATGTTAAATCTGGAGTAAACATGCTAAGTCTGGAGTAAACATGTTAAGTCTGGAGTAACCATGTCAAATCTGGAGTAAACATGCTAAGTCTGGAGTAAACATGTTAAGTCTGGAGTAACCATGTCAAATCTGGAGTAAACATGCTAAGTCTGGAGTAAACATGTTAAATCTGGAGTAAACATGCTAAGTCTGGAGTAACCATGTTAAGTCTGGAGTAACCATGTCAAATCTGGAGTAAACATGCTAAGTCTGGAGTAACCATGTTAAATCTGGAGTAAACATGTTAAATCTGGAGTAAACATGTTAAATCTGGAGTAAACATGTTAAGTCTGGAGTAAACATGTTAAGTCTGGAGTAAACATGCTAAGTCTGGAGTAAACATGTTAAGTCTGGAGTAACCATGTTAAATCTGGAGTAAACATGTTAGGTCTGGAGTAAACATGCTAAGTCTGGAGTAACCATGTTAAATCTGGAGTAAACATGTTAAATCTGGAGTAAACATGTTAAGTCTGGTGTAAACATGTTAAGTCTGGAGTAACCATGTCAAATCTGGAGTAAACATGCTAAGTCTGGAGTAAACATGTTAAGTCTGGAGTAACCATGCTAAATCTGGAGTAAACATGTTAAGTCTGGAGTAAACATGTTAAGTCTGGAGTAACCATGTTAAGTCTGGAGTAAACATGTTAAGTCTGGAGTAACCATGTTAAATCTGGAGTAAACATGCTAAGTCTGGAGTAAACATGCTAAGTCTGGAGTAAACATGCTAAATCTGGAGTAAACATGCTAAATGGTGATCATTGTTGTGTCCTATTTGATCTGCTTTTTGCCCCCAAACCTGTGCCCTGTCAGACTAAGTCAAAGAGGCGCATCATTACTGAGAATACAGCAACTCAGTTCTCTGCTCTGTTTAACTCTGATTTGTCTGTGGAATGTCATGATGTGGACAGCCTCACCTGTAGATTTAACAGTCATTGTAAATCAATTTTGGATCAGGTTGCTCCTGTTAAATCTAATCTGGTGGAAAAAAAGACCCCATGTCCCTGGATTAATGAACAAATTAAGGACATGAAGCGGCTTTGCAGGAAAGCAGAGCGTCTGTGGAAGTCTTCCAAACTTGAAGTTCACAGATTGCATCTTAGGGAACTTATGTCTTCCTTAAATGAAATGATAAAAAATGCTAGATCTGACTACTTTCGTCAGCTGATCATCTTAAACAGGAAGAAACCCCAGATTCTGTTTGACACCATTGGTTCTATTGTGTGTCCTGTTGCTCCTCCTACACCTGTTTCCTGCAAAGCTGATAGCGATGCATTCTTAAAGTTTTTCATCAGCAAAATTCAGAATATTAAGGCTAAACTCCCCCTGCTCTCACTCTGTAACCCTGTTACTATTGCTGAACCTGCACCTTATGAGTGGTCCTCTTTTAATCTGGTAACCCAAGCTGATATCTCAGCTTTGGTGACCAGAATGAAGCCCTCCTTTTGTCCCTCTGATGCTCTTCCTTGTAAACTCCTTCTGAAAGTGTTTGATGTCATTGGCCCCTGGGTTACCAAGCTGGTTAACACCTCACTGTCATCTGGTGCTTTTCCCAGCTCATTCAAACATGCTTTTGTGGAACCACTTCTCAAAAAATCTAGTTTGGATGCTACTGATCCAAATAGTTTCAGGCCGATATCTAAGCTTCCATTTCTGTCCAAACTCTTAGAGAAAGTGGTCTCTGAACAACTGACATCCTTTCTAGAGACAAACAATATTTTTGACCCCTTTCAGTCTGGTTTCCGCAAACATCACTCTACGGAAACCGCCCTCCTCAAAGTCTCTAGTGACATTATGATGTCCGCAGACTGTGAGAAATGCACTGTTTTAGTCTTGTTGGATCTCTCTTCGGCATTTGACACTGTCGATCATGAAATCTTGTTAACAAGATTGCGTGAATTGATTGGAATGTCAGGACCTGTTCTGTCCTGGTTTGCTTCCTTTTTGTCTGGTAGGAGTTTTAGTGTTTCAGTAAATGAGTTTGTGTCTGATTCTGCAGAATTGCTGTGTGGAGTACCTCAGGGTTCTGTTTTAGGCCCAATTCTGTTCCTTTTGTATGTCCTTCCCCTAGGAAACATAATCAGGGAGTTTGTTGATGTTTCATGCCATCTATTTGCAGATGATATCCAGCTGTACTGCTCATTTAAGGTCTCTGAGATTCACAAATTGAACTCCTTAATGAGCTGTCTTGTGCAAATCAAACAATGGCTCGCTGCAAACTCCCTGCAGTTAAACTCAGATAAAACAGAGGTGCTGGTGTTTGGCCCTGATGATGCCATTCCTGGTATCAACCACTATTTGGGTGATCTGAGTGCTTCATCCAAATCAAGCCTCAGAAATCTTGGTGTTTTCTTTGATAAAGACATGTCACTAGAACACCACTCTAAGCAGCTTACGAGGAACTGTTTCTTCCAGTTAAGGAACATCTCCAAACTGAGAACAGTTGTCTCAAAAGATGACCTTGAGTTGATTATTCACGCTTTTGTTTCGTCTCGTTTAGACTATTGCAACAGTTTATTTTCTTGTCTAAACAAAAAGGACCTATCTCGTCTGCAGCAGGTGCAAAACTCTGCAGCGAGACTGCTGTCTCGTACCAACAGGAGGGCTCATATTACTCCAGTTTTAAAGTCGCTCCACTGGCTTCCGGTTTCTTTTCGCTTTCGCTTTAAAATTTTGGCACTGACTTTCAGAGCTCTGCAGGGTCAGGCTCCCTCTTACATCAGGGACCTTTTATGCCCCTATGCTCCCTCTCGGAGGCTAAGGTCACTGGACCAGCATCTGCTCATGGTCCCTCGTACTCGCTTCAAGACACGAGGGGATCGTTCCTTCCAGGCCGTTGCACCGAAGCTCTGGAACGATCTCCCGTTGTCTCTACGCTTGTTGGACTCCATTGATGTCTTTAAGAGCAAACTGAAAACCTACCTGTTTCTCCAAGCGTTCTAACTTCAGTAGCGAAAAGGCTGTTTTATGACCTCCATGCTGATTTTTATTCAAATTTTCTCGTTCCTTGTATTGTTTTTTGTATTTTATATTTGCTGTATTTTTTTTTTTTTTTTTTTTTTTTTTTTCTTGTATTTTATTTGTTCCCTCTGTGCAGCACCTTGTGACGTCCCTTTGTCTGTGAAAGGCGCTATAGAAATAAAACTTACTTACTTACTAAATCTGGAGTAAACATGTTAAATCTGGAGTAAACATTTTAAATCTGGAGTAAACATGCTAAGTCTGGAGTAACCATGTTAAGTCTGGAGTAACCAAGTTAAATCTGGAGTAAACATGTTAAGTCTGGAGTAACCATGTTAAATCTGGAGTAAACATGTTAAGTCTGGAGTAAACATGTTAAGTCTGGAGTAAACATGTTAAATCTGGAGTAACCATGTTAAATCTGGAGTAAACATGCTAAGTCTGGAGTAAACATGCTAAGTCTGGAGTAAACATGTTAAGTCTGGAGTAACCATGTTAAATCTGGAGTAAACATGTTAAGTCTGGAGTAACCATGTTAAATCTGGAGTAACCATGTTAAATCTGGAGTAACCATGTTAAGTCTGGAGTAACCATGTTAAATCTGGAGTAACCATTTTAAATCTGGAGTAAACATGCTAAGTCTGGAGTAAACATGTTAAGTCTGGAGTAACCATGTTAAATCTGGAGTAACCATTTTAAATCTGGAGTAAACATGCTAAGTCTGGAGTAAACATGTTAAATCTGGAGTAACCATGTTAAATCTGGAGTAACCATGTTAAATCTGGAGTAAACATGTTAAGTCTGGAGTAAACATGTTAAGTCTGGAGTAACCATGTTAAATCTGGAGTAACCATGTTAAATCTGGAGTAAACATGCTAAGTCTGGAGTAAACATGTTAAGTCTGGAGTAACCATGTTAAGTCTGGAGTAACCATGTTAAATCTGGAGTAAACATGTTAAGTCTGGAGTAAACATGTTAAGTCTGGAGTAACCATGTTAAGTCTGGAGTAACCATGTTAAGTCTGGAGTAACCATGTTAAATCTGGAGTAACCATGTTAAGTCTGGAGTAACCATGTTAAATCTGGAGTAACCATGTTAAATCTGGAGTAACCATTTTAAATCTGGAGTAAACATGCTAAGTCTGGAGTAAACATGTTAAGTCTGGAGTAACCATGTTAAGTCTGGAGTAACCATGTTAAGTCTGGAGTAACCATGTTAAATCTGGAGTAAACATGTTAAGTCTGGAGTAACCATGTTAAGTCTGGAGTAACCATGTTAAGTCTGGAGTAACCATGTTAAGTCTGGAGTAACCATGTTAAATCTGGAGTAACCATGTTAAATCTGGAGTAACCATGTTAAGTCTGGAGTAACCATGTTAAATCTGGAGTAACCATTTTAAATCTGGAGTAAACATGCTAAGTCTGGAGTAAACATGTTAAGTCTGGAGTAACCATGTTAAGTCTGGAGTAACCATGTTAAGTCTGGAGTAACCATGTTAAATCTGGAGTAACCATGTTAAATCTGGAGTAACCATGTTAAGTCTGGAGTAACCATGTTAAGTCTGGAGTAACCATGTTAAGTCTGGAGTAACCATGTTAAATCTGGAGTAACCATGTTAAGTCTGGAGTAACCATGTTAAATCTGGAGTAACCATTTTAAATCTGGAGTAAACATGCTAAGTCTGGAGTAAACATGTTAAGTCTGGAGTAACCATGTTAAATCTGGAGTAACCATTTTAAATCTGGAGTAAACATGCTAAGTCTGGAGTAAACATGTTAAATCTGGAGTAACCATGTTAAATCTGGAGTAACCATGTTAAATCTGGAGTAAACATGTTAAGTCTGGAGTAAACATGTTAAGTCTGGAGTAACCATGTTAAATCTGGAGTAACCATGTTAAATCTGGAGTAAACATGCTAAGTCTGGAGTAAACATGTTAAGTCTGGAGTAACCATGTTAAGTCTGGAGTAACCATGTTAAATCTGGAGTAAACATGTTAAGTCTGGAGTAAACATGTTAAGTCTGGAGTAACCATGTTAAGTCTGGAGTAACCATGTTAAGTCTGGAGTAACCATGTTAAGTCTGGAGTAACCATGTTAAATCTGGAGTAACCATTTTAAATCTGGAGTAAACATGCTAAGTCTGGAGTAAACATGTTAAGTCTGGAGTAACCATGTTAAGTCTGGAGTAACCAAGTTAAATCTGGAGTAAACATGTTAAGTCTGGAGTAACCATGTTAAATCTGGAGTAAACATGTTAAGTCTGGAGTAAACATGTTAAGTCTGGAGTAAACATGTTAAATCTGGAGTAACCATGTTAAATCTGGAGTAAACATGCTAAGTCTGGAGTAAACATGCTAAGTCTGGAGTAAACATGTTAAGTCTGGAGTAACCATGTTAAATCTGGAGTAAACATGTTAAGTCTGGAGTAACCATGTTAAATCTGGAGTAACCATGTTAAATCTGGAGTAACCATGTTAAGTCTGGAGTAACCATGTTAAATCTGGAGTAACCATTTTAAATCTGGAGTAAACATGCTAAGTCTGGAGTAAACATGTTAAGTCTGGAGTAACCATGTTAAATCTGGAGTAACCATTTTAAATCTGGAGTAAACATGCTAAGTCTGGAGTAAACATGTTAAATCTGGAGTAACCATGTTAAATCTGGAGTAACCATGTTAAATCTGGAGTAAACATGTTAAGTCTGGAGTAAACATGTTAAGTCTGGAGTAACCATGTTAAATCTGGAGTAACCATGTTAAATCTGGAGTAAACATGCTAAGTCTGGAGTAAACATGTTAAGTCTGGAGTAACCATGTTAAGTCTGGAGTAACCATGTTAAATCTGGAGTAAACATGTTAAGTCTGGAGTAAACATGTTAAGTCTGGAGTAAC
The DNA here is from genome assembly GCA_023101725.1 of Atherinomorus stipes. Taxonomy (NCBI): domain Eukaryota; kingdom Metazoa; phylum Chordata; class Actinopteri; order Atheriniformes; family Atherinidae; genus Atherinomorus; species Atherinomorus stipes. The sequence goes on along the minus strand of JALJCO010007046.1, from coordinate 65,335 downwards.
CATGTTAAGTCTGGAGTAACCATGTTAAGTCTGGAGTAACCATGTTAAATCTGGAGTAACCATGTTAAATCTGGAGTAACCATGTTAAGTCTGGAGTAACCATGTTAAATCTGGAGTAACCATGTTAAATCTGGAGTAACCATTTTAAATCTGGAGTAAACATGCTAAGTCTGGAGTAAACATGTTAAGTCTGGAGTAACCATGTTAAGTCTGGAGTAACCATGTTAAGTCTGGAGTAACCATGTTAAATCTGGAGTAAACATGTTAAGTCTGGAGTAACCATGTTAAGTCTGGAGTAACCATGTTAAGTCTGGAGTAACCATGTTAAGTCTGGAGTAACCATGTTAAATCTGGAGTAACCATGTTAAATCTGGAGTAACCATGTTAAGTCTGGAGTAACCATGTTAAATCTGGAGTAACCATTTTAAATCTGGAGTAAACATGCTAAGTCTGGAGTAAACATGTTAAGTCTGGAGTAACCATGTTAAGTCTGGAGTAACCATGTTAAGTCTGGAGTAACCATGTTAAGTCTGGAGTAACCATGTTAAATCTGGAGTAACCATGTTAAATCTGGAGTAACCATGTTAAGTCTGGAGTAACCATGTTAAGTCTGGAGTAACCATGTTAAGTCTGGAGTAACCATGTTAAATCTGGAGTAACCATGTTAAGTCTGGAGTAACCATGTTAAATCTGGAGTAACCATTTTAAATCTGGAGTAAACATGCTAAGTCTGGAGTAAACATGTTAAGTCTGGAGTAACCATGTTAAATCTGGAGTAACCATTTTAAATCTGGAGTAAACATGCTAAGTCTGGAGTAAACATGTTAAATCTGGAGTAACCATGTTAAATCTGGAGTAACCATGTTAAATCTGGAGTAAACATGTTAAGTCTGGAGTAAACATGTTAAGTCTGGAGTAACCATGTTAAATCTGGAGTAACCATGTTAAATCTGGAGTAAACATGCTAAGTCTGGAGTAAACATGTTAAGTCTGGAGTAACCATGTTAAGTCTGGAGTAACCATGTTAAATCTGGAGTAAACATGTTAAGTCTGGAGTAAACATGTTAAGTCTGGAGTAACCATGTTAAGTCTGGAGTAACCATGTTAAGTCTGGAGTAACCATGTTAAGTCTGGAGTAACCATGTTAAATCTGGAGTAACCATTTTAAATCTGGAGTAAACATGCTAAGTCTGGAGTAAACATGTTAAGTCTGGAGTAACCATGTTAAGTCTGGAGTAACCATGTTAAATCTGGAGTAAACATGTTAAGTCTGGAGTAACCATGTTAAATCTGGAGTAAACATGTTAAGTCTGGAGTAACCATGTTAAGTCTGGAGTAACCATGTTAAGTCTGGAGTAACCATGTTAAGTCTGGAGTAACCATGTTAAGTCTGGAGTAACCATGTTAAATCTGGAGTAACCATGTCAAATCTGGAGTAAACATGCTAAGTCTGGAGTAACCATGTTAAGTCTGGAGTAACCATGTTAAATCTGGAGTAAACATGTTAAGTCTGGAGTAACCATGTTAAATCTGGAGTAACCATGTTAAGTCTGGAGTAAACATGTTAAGTCTGGAGTAAACATGTTAAGTCTGGAGTAAACATGCTAAGTCTGGAGTAAACATGTTAAATCTGGAGTAAACATGTTAAATCTGGAGTAACCATGTTAAATCTGGAGTAACCATGTTAAATCTGGAGTCACCATGTTAAGTCTGGAGTAAACATATTAAGTCTGGAGTAAACATGTTGGGTCTGGACTTAACAAACTAGCGGGATCAGGGTCCTCACAGGTCTGGGAATGACGCGTCGGGACGGCGTGAAACGTACCTGGACGTAATTAGCTAGCACAGCCGCCGCCATCACTTTACCTTTACAAACGCTTTCAGCTTCCTCCAGTAACAGCGGAGCTCCACTTGTTGCTGAAACATTCTCCGCATCTGAATGACAAGTTGACATCTTTTAACGATCCAAAGGTGAGGACGAGGAGACACGGCAGTGCGGCCGCTCGCGCGAAACCGCGGCAACTTGGAAAAGATGAAATGAAAGTCGTGGTCTCGCTTACCATTTTTGTTTTTATGTTTCCCGCAGTTTTTCTGTCAGATGAGGGACGGAGAGGAAAGCCTCGCGCTCGCTGACGGCACTGAAGCCAAAAACGACAGCTGTCCGTCTCCGCGAGCTTGCCGCTCTTTGACCCGCGCGAGCGCTTATCGTCCGGAAGTAGCGAAAACTTTCAAAGTAAAGCGCCGGAAGTTGCTGTCACTTTTATATAAATTCACTTTATTCCACGTGATGCGTGACCAGTTCTGAATGACCATCACGGGCCATGCTTTGTTACTTTGATTTTCTTCTCCTTTGTAATTATAGTATTGACAAAATACCAGCAAAACTATCTGCATTTCATACACACTTTTAGCATGGGCTCTTATACATGAACATAATTTCTCTCCCCACAACTTTTTAATTTGGAATAATAATTATATACTTTACAAGAACAAATCTGAAAAAAAAACTTGATAAAAATATCCAGCTGGTGGGTCAACTTTTTGACAAGTATGGTCATTTACTTAGATACGATAAATTCAACTTTAATCACCTATAATCTTGCCGTACCTCCGGGTAATACGCGAGTGTATTTGATGCTGTTACCAAGGAAATATGCAAACTTTTTAAGAGCACTATTGTCAGTGAAAATAGGCCTTCGTTGTCTGTAACTGACACCACCGTTGGCATAACATGTCTTTCTCCTGCTCGTAAAAATAACAAAAAAATGTTATTTTTGGCTTTCATCAAATGAATGTGGACAGAAACAAAAAAAAAATAGTGCTAATATTATTGTTTTATTTTGCAAATTCTATATTCATTAATGCAAATTTTCAAAGTCGTCATAAAAATTCCTGCTGTAATTCATGAACTTGAAATGTACTTTCTTATATTACTATTCAATAGCTATTTTAGACACACGTCTATATATTAATATTTTATTTAATTTATTTGACATATTTTATATTTATTTTAATTTCATTTTTATTTTTGTATATTTTCTTAAACTGTCTCAGACCAGTTGGAGCACAACACAACCCTAACCCAACATACCTGTAAACAGGTGAAGACGTCTGATTGGACGTTACAAAAAACACATGATTGTCTCAAAATGGAGCTATTCAGGAGCCCCATCATGCTTGTTTACTTGTTTTATTTTATGTTTGTTTGTTTTTAATATGTCTGTTAAACTACAATTCATAATCAATGTTTATGGATTTTTTTTATTTATTATTACTTTTGTCAATTTAAACTTATTTCATCATGTCAACTTTCAAGCACGACTGTATAGAGAAATAAAATATAAACTACAGGTACTGCCCAAAAATTAGAATATCCTGAAAAAATTTATGTATTTCTGTAATTAAACTTAAAAGGTGCAATTAACATATTGTTCAGACAAATAATATGTGAATCAATATATTTGCAGCTTTTATTTGTTTGGATGTTGCTCATTAGAAGTTGCAGCTTCAGAAAACCTCAAATTCTAAAACTCCAAAAATGAGAATATTGTGAAAAGCTCCAGTATTGTAAGTTCAGAGTGTCACATTCTAATCAGGTCAGTAATCCAAACACCTCCATAAGTACCCTGAGCCTTTAAAAAGTCTCTGTGTTGGTTTAGAAGAATTCACAATCATGGGGAAGATGCTGATCTGACAGTTGTGCAGAAAACCATCATTGACTCCCTGCACAAGGTGGAAAGACACAAAAAGTGATAGAAAAGAAGCTGGATGTTCTCAGAGTGTCTCAAAGCACATTAATGGACAGTTAAGTGGAAGGAAGAAGTGTGGAAGAAAACGATGTAGAAGCCGGAGGGCTGACAGCAGCCTGGAGAAGATGGTCAGGAAAGGGCCTTTCAGACGTGTGGAGGACTTCATAAGGAATGGACCTGTGAGCTTCATCAAGTCCAGTATCCATGCCACGCTGGGTTAAAGCTGCTAGCATCCATGCCACGCCGGGTTAAAGCTGCTAGCATCCATGCCACGCCGGGTTAAAGCTGCTAGCATCCGTGCCACACCGGGTTAAAGCTGCTAGCATCCGTGCCACGCCGGGTTAAAGCTGCTAGCATCCATGCCCCCGGTAAAGCTGCTAGCATCCATCCACACCGGAAAGCTCTACACCGTCCCCCTTAAACTGCTAGCATCCGTGCCACGCCGGGTTAAAGAGTCATTCATGCAAAAGGACCAAACCAAGTACTAAGTACACATGCAAGATTTTACTGCAGGAAGACGCATATTTTAGTATTTAAAGTCCTTTTACAATTGATTTCATGCAATATTCAAATTTTTTGAGTTTTAGAATTTGAGGTTTTGTTAAGATGCAACTTCTAATCAGCAACATCCAAACAAATAAAAGCTTGAAATATATTGATTTGCATATTATTTATCTATACAATATGTAAAATGTAAGTTGAATTATGGAAATACATGAACTTTTTCAGAATATCCTAATTTTTGGGGTAGTACCTGTATATCAATAAGTAAAATCAGAATAAAAACAAAACTTGAAATACAACCACGGCTTTAAATGAACTTTTCAGCTAATAGGACTCTAAAATAGCCATATATTTTTTCAGGGATATAATCCAGATTGGAAGTGCAACTGAGCCATTTTAATTATTGTTTTGGTTTCTTTTTCATGAAAATATTAAACAACAATATTCTCTCTACGTTTAATTTTCTAGCAAAGAACAAAGTAACTCAATAACCGGCCTGGCTGTTTACTTCGTCCAATCACGCCAGATTTTTCTTTTCCTTCAATGACTTAAATGAAGTTTTAATGAGGAAATAACACACTTACATGGTTAAAAGCTCATGAAAGTCCATTTTTCATGACAGCACCTTTACACCTCCAGCAGGAGCATGTTTGCTGATGCGTCACGTGACACGCATGAGCTCATCTGTGTTTTTACTCGTGATGATGAGGAAAGTGAAAACATTCATGGACACTTTCTGCAAACTATTTGCAATACCAACCAAATTTAATACCTCATCAAACTGCAGGGTTCCTACGAGCCTGGCCCCCCAGCCTGACTGTTCCTCATACATGGGGACTGTCAGGCTGGGGGGCCAGGCTAGGTTCCAACAGAATTATACAAGTTAAATTTAAGACCTTTTTAAGACCATTTAGAACAGAATTTTGTACCTATTTCACGGCCACACTGGCAGAACTTAATGACACCGAGAATTGTTTTAAAATGCAGGTATTTATATCAGCAGTGACTAATTGGTACGCTGACCTGGTGTGTTTGCTTCACTTGAGCTGAACTGGTGCTGAAATACGCTTGATTTTCACATATATATATATATATATATATATATACACACATATATATATATACACACACACACACGTCTGAGTTATGGAATCTGACTGATGTTACCAAGGCTCACACACACTCCACAGCCTCCTGACATCTCGCACACACCTGAGGTCATTGTTAAAATAACAGAAATGATTCTGTGGCTCTTACAGGTTGCATCATCATCATCATCCGTCAATAATCCATTCAAGTGTTGCCACATGTCAGTAAAGCTTCCCTGGACCTTTATTTTGATCAATAACGTGAGATTAGGGGTTGTGTCTGTGCTCGTCCTGGCTGAAACGATCCACACTTACCAGAGAGGTTTTCTGGTAGGCCTGTCCCGGCGCCAGCCTCGCCACACGGGCTTCATAGCTGGCCTTCAGCTTCTGGTTCAGGCGCGACGCTTCTTCTATGGGCGTCAGCTCCCTGCAGGGCACAGAAGCAGGAGCGGGGTCAGACAGGTGAGGCGTTCTCTCTGCACACCTGATCAGGGTCAGACAGGTGAGGCGTTCTGTCTGCACACCTGATCAGTGTCAGACAGGTGAGGCGCTCTGTCTGCACACCTGATCAGTGTCAGACAGGTGAGGTGTTCTCTCTGCACACCTGATCAGGGTCAGACAGGTGAGGCGTTCTCTCTGCACACCTGATCAGTGTCAGACAGGTGAGGCGCTCTGTCTGCACACCTGATCAGTGTCAGACAGGTGAGGTGTTCTCTCTGCACACCTGATCAGTGCCAGACAGGTGAGGCGTTCTCTCTGCACACCTGATCAGTGTCAGACAGGTGAGGAGTTCTCTCTGCACACCTGATCAGTGTCAGACAGGTGAGGCGTTCTGTCTGCACACCTGATCAGGGTCAGACAGGTGAGGCATTCTCTCTGCACACCTGATCAGTGTCAGACAGGTGAGGAGTTCTCTCTGCACACCTGATCAGTGTCGGACAGGTGAGGCGTTCTCTCTGCACACCTGATCAGTGTCAGACAGGTGAGGAGTTCTCTCTGCACACCTGATCAGGGTCAGACAGGTGAGGCGTTCTCTCTGCACACCTGATCAGTGTCAGACAGGTGAGGCGTTCTCTCTGCACACCTGATCAGTGTCAGACAGGTGAGGAGTTCTCTCTGCACACCTGATCAGTGTCAGACAGGTGAGGAGTTCTCTCTGCACACCTGATCAGGGTCAGACAGGTGAGGCGTTCTCTCTGCACACCTGATCAGTGTCAGACAGGTGAGGCGTTCTCTCTGCACACCTGATCAGGGTCAGACAGGTGAGGTGTTCTGTCTGCACACCTGATCAGTGTCAGACAGGTGAGGTGTTCTCTCTGCACACCTGATCAGGGTCAGACAGGTGAGGCGTTCTCTCTGCACACCTGATCAGTGTCAGACAGGTGAGGCGTTCTGTCTGCACACCTGATCAGTGTCAGACAGGTGAGGAGTTCTCTCTGCACACCTGATCAGTGTCAGACAGGTGAGGCGTTCTGTCTGCACACCTGATCAGGGTCAGACAGGTGAGGCGTTCTCTCTGCACACCTGATCAGTGTCAGACAGGTGAGGAGTTCTCTCTGCACACCTGATCAGTGTCGGACAGGTGAGGCGTTCTCTCTGCACACCTGATCAGTGTCAGACAGGTGAGGCGTTCTCTCTGCACACCTGATCAGTGTCAGACAGGTGAGGAGTTCTCTCTGCACACCTGATCAGTGTCAGACAGGTGAGGAGTTCTCTCTGCACACCTGATCAGGGTCAGACAGGTGAGGCGTTCTCTCTGCACACCTGATCAGTGTCAGACAGGTGAGGCGTTCTCTCTGCACACCTGATCAGGGTCAGACAGGTGAGGTGTTCTGTCTGCACACCTGATCAGTGTCAGACAGGTGAGGCGTTCTCTCTGCACACCTGATCAGGGTCAGACAGGTGAGGCGTTCTGTCTGCACACCTGATCAGTGTCAGACAGGTGAGGCGTTCTCTCTGCACACCTGATCAGGGTCAGACAGGTGAGGCGTTCTCTCTGCACACCTGATCAGGGTCAGACAGGTGAGGCGTTCTCTCTGCACACCTGATCAGGGTCAGACAGGTGAGGCGTTCTGTCTGCACACCTGATCAGTGTCAGACAGGTGAGGCGTTCTCTCTGCACACCTGATCAGGGTCAGACAGGTGAGGTGTTCTGTCTGCACACCTGATCAGTGTCAGACAGGTGAGGCGTTCTCTCTGCACACCTGATCAGGGTCAGACAGGTGAGGCGTTCTCTCTGCACACCTGATCAGTGTCAGACAGGTGAGGCGTTCTCTCTGCACACCTGATCAGGGTCAGACAGGTGAGGTGTTCTGTCTGCACACCTGATCAGTGTCAGACAGGTGAGGCGTTCTCTCTGCACACCTGATCAGGGTCAGACAGGTGAGGTGTTCTGTCTGCACACCTGATCAGTGTCAGACAGGTGAGGCGTTCTCTCTGCACACCTGATCAGGGTCAGACAGGTGAGGCGTTCTCTCTGCACACCTGATCAGTGTCAGACAGGTGAGGCGTTCTCTCTGCACACCTGATCAGGGTCAGACAGGTGAGGCGTTCTCTCTGCACACCTGATCAGTGTCAGACAGGTGAGGAGTTCTCTCTGCACACCTGATCAGGGTCAGACAGGTGAGGCGTTCTCTCTGCACACCTGATCAGTGTCAGACAGGTGAGGAGTTCTCTCTGCACACCTGATCAGTGTCAGACAGGTGAGGCGTTCTCTCTGCACACCTGATCAGGGTCAGACAGGTGAGGCGTTCTCTCTGCACACCTGATCAGTGTCAGACAGGTGAGGAGTTCTCTCTGCACACCTGATCAGTGTCAGACAGGTGAGGTGTTCTGTCTGCACACCTGATCAGTGTCAGCCGTTCACACCTCTGTGTGGAACCGCCGGAATACCGAACCTCCGTCACCAAAGACCGAACCTCCTACACCAAAGACCGAACCTCCGTCACCAAAGACCGAACCTCCTACACCAAAGACCGAACCTCCGTCACCAAAGACCGAACCTCCGTCAGCAAAGACCAAACCTCCGTCACCAAAGACCGAACCTCCATCAACAAATACCGAACCTCCGTCACCAAATACCGAACCTCCGTCACCAAAGACCGAACCTCCGTCAGCAAAGACCAAACCTCCGTCACCAAAGACCGAACCTCCATCAACAAATACCGAACCTCCGTCACCAAATACCGAACCTCCGTCACCAAAGACCGAACCTCCGTCACCAAAGACCGAACCTCCGTCACCAAAGACCGAACCTCCGTCACCAAAGACCGAACCTCCGTCAGCAAAGACCAAACCTCCGTCACCAAAGACCGAACCTCCATCAACAAATACCGAACCTCCGTCACCAAATACCGAACCTCCGTCACCAAAGACCGAACCTCCGTCACCAAAGACCGAACCTCCGTCACCAAATACCGAACCTCCGTCACCAAATAGCCAAACCTCCGTCACCAAAGACTGAACCTCCGTCAACAAATACCGAACCTCCTTCACCAAAGACCGAACCTCCGTCACCAACTGTCACATGTTTCTGACTAACTCTGTTTGGACCATCCTGCTCTCTTCACCGGAGAGAGAATCTGTCATGATCGACCGGCGTGGTACAACTGGAGGTTCTGCTGCCTCCACCGAGCAGGTCTGACCCGACTGGCGTGTTACGACTGGAGGTTCTGCTGCCTCCACCGAGCAGGTCTGACCCGACCGGAGGGGTACGACCGGGGGTTCTGCTGCCTCCACCGAGCAGGTCTGACCCGACTGGCGTGCTACGACTGGAGGTTCTGCTGCCTCCACCGAGCAGGTCTGACCCGACTGGCGTGCTACGACTGGAGGTTCTGCTGCCTCCACCGAGCAGGTCTGACCCGACCGGAGGGGTACGACTGGAGGTTCTGCTGCCTCCACCGAGCAGGTCTGACCCGACCGGAGGGGTACGACCGGGGGTTCTGCTGCCTCCACCGAGCACGTCTGATCCGACTGGGACAGCAGATCTGTGCCGACCGGGCCACAGCTCAGCTTGGACTGGATAGCAAACAGGTCTGGATGCTTCTGAAGATCTAAGTGTTTTGTTTTGAATCAATCAAACTTTATTTATAAAGTGCTTTGAGCACCGCCCCTGACACACGCAGATCACAGGGCTCTGGTTTCCAGGAGGGCCTCCTCTGATGGTTTATTGTATGGGGGTGTTGTATGGTATCATATCCTGGTACTGATACAGGCGGGTCTTGACGTTCCTGATGTTCCTGACGTTTCTGACGTTCCTGATATTCTTGACGTTCCAAATGTTCCTGATGTTCCTGACGTTCCTGATGATCGTGATGTTCCTGACGTTCGTGACGTTTCTAATATTACTGATGTTCTTGACGTTCCTGACGTTTCTGATGTTTCTGACATTCCTGATATTCTTGACGTTCCAAATGTTCCTGATGTTCCTGACGTTCCTGATGATCGTGATGTTCCTGACGTTCGTGACGTTTCTAATATTACTGATGTTCTTGACGTTCCTGACGTTCCTGACGTTTCTGACATTCCTGATGTTCTTGACGTTCCTGACGTTTCTGACGTTCCTGACGTTTCTGACATTCCTGATGTTCTTGACGTTCCTGACATTCCTGACATTCCTGACTTTGACGTTCCTGACGTTTCTGATGTATCTGATGTTCCTGACGTTCCTGATGTTCCTGACGTTCCTGACGTTTGATGTTCCTGATGTTTCTGATGGTCCTGACATTCCTGATGTTTCTGACGATGTTCCTTGACGTTTCTGACGTTCTTGACGTTTCTGACTTTCCTGATGTTCTTGACGTTCCTGATGTTCTTGACATTCCTGACGTTTCTGACGTTTCTGACGTTCCTGATGTTTGACATTTCTGACATTCCTGATGTTCTTGACGTTTCTGTTGTTCCTGACGTTTCTGACGGTCCTGACATTCCTGATGTTCTTGACGTTCCCGAAGTTCCTGACTTTTCTGATGTTCCTGACGTTTCTGACGTTCCTGATGTTCTTGACATTCCTGACGTTCCTGACTTTGACGTTCCTGACGTTTCTGATGTGTCTGATGTTCCTGACGTTCCTGACGTATCTGACGTTTGATGTTCCTGACGTTTCTGATGGTCCTGACATTCCTGATGTTTCTGACGATGTTCCTTGACGTTTCTGACGTTCTTGACGTTTCTGACTTTCCTGATGTTCTTGACGTTCCTGATGTTCTTGACATTCCTGATGTTCCTGACGTTTCTGACGTTCCTGATGTTTGACGTTTCTGACATTCGTGATGTTCTTGACGTTTCTGTTGTTCCTGACGTTTCTGACGGTCCTGACATTCCTGATGTTCTTGACGTTCCTGAAGTTCCTGACTTTTCTGATGTTCCTGACGTTTCTGACATTCCTGATGTTCTTGACGTTCCTGATGTTCCTGACGTACCTGACGTTTCTGACGTTCCTGACGTTTCTGACATTCCTGATGTTCTTGACGTTCCTGACGTTTCTGACATTCCTGACGTTTCTTGATGTTCCTGATGTTCCTGACGTTCCTGGTATTTCTGACATTTCTGACATTTCTGATGTTCCTGAATTTTCTGACGATGTTCCTGACGTTTCATGTCGACGGGCTGAGATCAGGATGCTGCAGAGATGCTACACAGACCAGCTGACTTTAACATTGCCATGGATGTGAATACAAGCAGAAGCCAAATGTCGCCGTCCTTGCAAGTCCCTTAAATAAGGTCAATCGGCAGAATTTTTTAGTTTGTTATAAGCAAAAAAAATCTTTTTTTACGTATTTTAATAGTGACAAAGATTTTTTTTCGCTTGTAATGAGCTCAAAATTCTTCCAATAGAACTAGGAAAATTTCCTTAGCAAGATTTCTTGAAATAAGAGGCATTGTCTTAAAACAAGTTCCTATATCTCACTGAAATGTTTCTGTTTTGGTGATTTTTGAGTGTGATGAGATATTTTGACGAGAAATGAGAAAATGTACTTGGTAAGATTTAAGTTTTTGCAGTGCTGTCCCAGTTTGAACCAGTATGATGTAAACACACGTGGATCTGGTTCCAGTAAACCAGTGTCAGCGCTTTGTTACTGGCGGCCATTTGGCGGGGGGGCTTACTTTCTCCACGTGTCCTGTGAAGCCACCGTCTGTAGTCTCTGGAAAACCTCGGGGGGCAGGAACGGGGACAGCTCCCCACCGCCGTCTGACAGCACCCTGCGGTGGCCGGTCCTCGTGGGACTGGAAGCTTTCTGCTGCGGATCAGAACCTGGATCAGCTGCAGGGTCTGAAACAGCACCAGAGGAGACAAACGCTGATTGGCTGACAGGATCAAGTCTGATTGGCTGACAGGATCAAGTCTGATTGGCTGACAGGATGAGGTCACACAGTGGAGACACGGACTGCTGGTGACGCGTGTCTCCGAGACAGGCCTGGGGACCGGGTCTGTAACTAAGTCCGGGACCAGGTCCGGGACAAGGTCTGGGGCAGGTCCGGGACCCGGCCAGGGACAGGTCTGGAACAGGTCCGGCACCAGGTCCGTAACTAAGTCCGGGACCAGGTCTGGGGCAGCAGCAACTGACTGGTGTGTTTATAGGAGAAATGCTTCTGATTGGAGGAGAATGTACTCACCAGTGTCTGCAGCGGTCTGACGGGGCTCTGACTGGCCGGGCGAAGCAGACAGGGAGGGGCCGGGGAGGTCGGGGGGGTCAGTGCTGCTTCCTATAAAGGACCGGGCTCGCTCCAGACACTGTTGAGCCAGAAGCAGCATACGCTCCACTTCCACGGAAACCATCTCCTCTGAAGAGGAGGAGGACAGGGGGACGGGAGGACAGGGGACGAGGACAGGAGGATGGGGAACAGGAAGATGGGAAGATGGGAAGACAGGAATACGGTCGACAAGAGGACGGGGGACAGGAAGATGGAGGACAGGAAGATGGGAAGACAGGAATACGGGGGACAGGGATTATTTCAGATAAATGTGGTCTTCTTAGAGGTCGTCCATCACAGAGATATGATTCAGGTTCAGTCATAATCAGCTACTGTTTTCATGCTGATTAGTTCAGGTGACGCAGGAATGATTAACTACCTGGAGACCATGCTGCTACTGTCCTCCTGGACCATCAGAACCAGGACAACCAGACCCAGCTTCTTTCCAACGGCCGTCAGAGCCATGAACGTCTCAGTACAGTGATCTGAGGAGGATCTGTTCATGTACTCGGTAGCTGGTTTTCCATTACAACTATGACAAAAACTGCTTAAACTGCAAAAACTCAAATCTTACCAAGTAGATTTTCTCATTTCTACTCAAAATATCTCATCGCACTCAAAATAAGACAAAATTACTGAAAGAGAAACATTTCAGTGAGATATAAGATCTTGTTTTAAGGCAATGCATCTTATTTCAAGAAATCTTATCAAGAAAATTTTGCTTGTTCTATTGGTAGAATCCCCTCCTTGGGCTGCCACCTTATCGTGGTGCAGGGGTTTACGTGTTCTGAGGATACTAGGGGCTATGTTGTCTGGGGCTAGATTATGCCCCTGGCAGGGTCACCCATGACAAACAGGTTACTAGGGGAGGGACCAGACAAAGCGCAGCCCAAACACCCTCATGGAGGAAGACAGCAACGGAGCCACGTGGATCACCGGGGCCCCCTCTGGAGCCAGGCCTGGAGGTGGAGCATGGAGGTGAGCGCCTGGTGGCCGGGCTTTTGCTCATGGGGCCTGGTCGGGCTCAGCCCAAAAGGACAACATGGCCCCCCTTCTTGTGGACCCACCACCCATGAAAAGGGCCATGAAGGTCGGGTGCAGTGTAAGTTGGGAGAGGGCCGAGGGTGGGGGAGACCCTGGCGGTCCGACCCCCGGCTGCAGAAGCTAGCTCTAGGGACGTGGAACGTCACCTCTGTGGTTGGAAAGGAGCCTGAGCTGGTGCGCGAGGTTGAGCGGTTCCGACTAGATATAGTTGGACGAAAGAGTAGCCTCTCTCCCCTCCGGGTGGGGGGACGGGTCCTGACTGTTGTTTGTGCCTATGCACCGAACAGCAGTTCAGAGTACCCCCCCCTTTCTGGAGTCCTTGGACGGCGTGTTGGAAAGCGCTCCTTCCAGGGACTCTATCGTTCTGCTGGGGGACTTTAATGATCACGTGGGCAACGACAGTGAGACCTGGAGGGGCGTGATTGGGAGGAATGGCCCCCCTGTCCACAAATCACCACCTGGTGGTGAGTGGGCTCAGATGGTGGGGGAGGTTGCCGGTCAGACCTGGCAGGCCCAAACGTGTGGTGAGGGTCTGCTGGGAACGTCTGGCTGAGTCCCCTGTCAGGGAGAGCTTTAACTCCCACCTCCGGGAGCTTCACCCATGTTCCGAGGGAGGCGGGGGACATTGAGTCGGAATGGGCTATGTTCCCCCCTCTATTGCTGATGCTGCTAGTCAGAGCTGTGGCCGTAAGGTTGTCGGTGTCTGTCTTGGCGGTAACCCCCGAACTCGCTGGTGGACACCAAGCGCCAAGCGGAGCGCGGCTCTGGCGGTTGCTGAGGCAAAAACTCGGACATGGGAGGAGTTCGGTGAGGCCATGGAGAACGACTTCTGGACGGCTTCAAGGCGTTTCTGGTCCACCATCAGGAGGGGGAAGCAGTGCACCGTCAACACTGTGTACGGTGGGGATGGGGGGCTGCTGACCTCGACTCGGGACGTCGTGGGTCAGTGCAAAGAATACTTCGAAGACCTCCTCAATCCCACCAACACGTCTTCCGAAGAGGAAACAGAGTTTGGGGATTCAGGGGCGGACTCTTCTATCACCGGGGCTGAGGTCGCCGAGGTAGTCAAAAAGCTCCTCGGGGGCCGGGCCCCTGGGGTGGATGAGATCCGCCCGGAGTTTCTTAAGGCTCTGGATGCTGGGGGGCTGTCTTGGCTGACACGCCTCTGCAGCATCGCGTGGACATCGGGGGCAGTACCTCTGGACTGGCAGACTGGGGTGGTGGTCCCCCTCTTCACAAAGGGGGATCGGAGGGTGTGTTCCAACTTCAGGGGCATCACACTTCTCAGCCTCCCTGGTAAAGTCTATTCAGGGGTACTGGAGAGGAGGGTCCGTCGGATAGTCGAATCTCTGATTGAGGAGGAGCAGTGTGGTTTTCGTCCTGGTCGTGGAACAGTGGACCAGCTCTACACCCTCTTCGGGATCCTGGAGGGGGCATGGGAGTTCTCCAACCAGTCTACATGTGCTTTGTGGACTTGGAGAAGGTGTTCGATCGTGTCCCGCGGGGGTTCCTGTGGGGGGTGCTCCGGGAGTACGAGGTGCTGGACCCCCTTGTTTGAGCTGTCCAGTCCCTGTACGACCGGTGCCACAGCTTGGTCCGCATTTCCGGCTGTAGGTCGGATCCATTCCCGGTGAGAGTTGGACTCCGCCAAGGCTGCCCTTTGTCACCGATCCTGTTCATAACCTTTATGGACAGGATTTCTAGTCCAGCCGAGGTGTTGAGGGGATCCGGTTTGGTGGCCTCAGGATCAGGTCTCAGTTTTTTGCAGATGATGTGGTTCTGTTGGCAGAAAAGGGTGGAATGTCCTCTCCGGGTCGGGAGTGAGGTCCTGCCCCAGGTGGAGGAGTTTAAGTATCTCGGGGTCTTGTTCACGAGTGAGGGAAGGATGGAGCGGAAGATGGACAGACAGATCGGTGCGGCGTCTGCAGTGATGCGGACGCTGCATCGGTCCGTCGTGGTGAAGAAGGAGCTGAAGAAGGAGAAGCTCTGGATTTACCGTCCATCTACGTTCCTACCCTCACCTATGGCCATGAGCTGTGGGTCATGACCGAAAGAACGAGATCGCGGGTACAAGCGGCCGAAATGAGTTTCCTCCGCAGGGGGGCCAGGCTCTCCCTTAGAGAGGGTGAGAAGCTTGGTCATCCGGGAGGGACTCAAAGTAGAGCCGCTGCTCCTCCGTATAGAGAGGAGCCAGATGAGGAGGCTCGGGCATCTGGTCAGGATGCCTCCTGGACGCCTCCCTGGTGAGGAGTTCCAGGCACGTCCCACCGGGACCAGACCCCGGGGGAGACCCAGGACACGCTGGAGGGACTACGTCTCCCGGCTGGACTGGGAATGACTCGGGATCCCCCGGATGAGCTGGGGGCTGTGGCCGGGGTGAGGGAAGTCTGGGCTTCCCTGCTTAGGCAGCTGCCCCCGCGACCCGATCCCGGATAAGCGGCAGAAGACAGTACGGTACGGTATTGGCAGAATTCTTTTTTGCTTATTACAAGTGAAAAAAAGATAAAAAAAATTTAAACTTATTTTAAGAGTGGCAAAGATTTTTTTGCTTTTGTAATAAGCAAAAAAATCTGCCAATGGCATAAGCACAATTTTTTTGATAAGATTTCTTGAAATAAGATTCATTGTCTTAAAAGAAGATCCTACATCTCACTGAAATGTTTATTTTTTGTGATTTTGACTTATTTTGAGTGTGATGATATTTTGATTTGAGTTTTTGCAGTTTAATCAAACCTCTGGAAATCCTCCTCATTAGAGTGCAAAAACTTTTTTGCGATACTTGAGAGTTTTTTTTCTAAATGTAGGCGTTTCCATCAGCAGTTTGAATTGCAATATTTAGGTTTTGTGAGATTCCAGGTGTGATGGAAACCCAGCTGGTGACAGCTCTCGTATATGTAGATGTTCTGACACGTATTTGCCTTCAGTCACACTTTATGTTCCTGTTTTATTACTTGGCTCAAATACTGTGTACTGTACCATTAATTTTTAGTTTTTGTATTTTTATATTGAGTATTTTACAGTGTTTACAAAGTATTTATTGTGTTTACCAAGTGTACTTGCAATGACAAAGTTCATCTGAATCTTAATTTCTGTAAATGTTGTCAAAATTATTCATCCCCTCCATTTAAAGACGGGAAAAAATCATCTGCCAGTGAAATAAGTTAAAAGTAATAATAAATAAATATTTTATGAAAATCATGACATTGATTTTGAATTGTGGTTCAACAGAAATATTAAAAACAAACACACAAAAAATAAACAAGTAAACAATCATGATGGGGCTCTGAAGCTAAAATGTTGTTGAGCAACACTTTGAAACAATCACTGCAATCAGGTGTTTCTGTAACGTCCAATCAGACGTCTGCACCTGTTGACAGGTATGTTGGTCCATGTTCATGGGAAAAATGCTCTGATGTTTCAGATCATCAAACAAATTTAAATATCAGACAAAGATAACACAAAAACACAAAATACAGTTTTTAAATTAAGATTTTTATTAGTAAGGGGTAAAAATCCAAACCTCCATGTCCCTGTGTGAAAAAGTGATCTTCCCCTAAACGTAATAACTGGTTGTTCCACCTTAGCAGCAACAACTGCATCAAGCGTTTGTGATAACTGGCAGTGAGTCTTCTACAGCGCTGTGGAGGAATTTTGTTCCACTCATCTTTGCAGAATTGTTGTAATTCAGCCACATTGGAGGCTTTTCCAGCATGAACCGCCTTTTTAAGGTCATGCCACAGCATCTCAATGGGATTCAGGTGGGGGCTTTGACTAGGCCACTCCAAAGTCTTCATGTTGTTGTTCTTAAGCCATTCAGAGGTGGACTTGCTGGTGTGTTCTGGATCATTGTTCTGCTGCAGAACCCAAGTGTGCTTCAGCTTGAGGTCACCAACAGATGGCCGGACATTCTCCTTCAGGATTTTTTTGGTAGACAGCAGAATTCATGGTTCCATTTACCACAGCAAGTCTTCCAGGTCCTGAAGCAGCAAAACAGCCCCAGACCATCACACTACCACCACCATGTTTTACTGTTGCTATGATGTTCCTTTTCTGAAATGCCGTGTTACTTTTACGCCAGATGTAATGGGACCTCCACCTTCCAGAAAGTTCCACTTTTGTCTCGTCAGTCCACAGAGTATTTTCCCAAAAGTCTTGGGGATCATCAAGATGCTTTCTGGCTAAACTGAGACGAGCCTTTATGTTCTTTTTGCTCAGCAGTGGTTTTGGTCTTGGAACTCTGCCATGCAGCCATTTTTGCCCCCCAGTCTCTTTCTGATGGGGGAGTCATGAACACTGACCTTCATTGAGGCAAGTGAGGCCTGCAGTTCTTGGATGTTGTTCTGGGGTCTTTTGTGACCTCTTGGATGAGTCGTCGCTGTGCTCTTGGGGTCATTTTGGTCGGCCGGCCCCTCCTGGGAAGGTTCACCACTGTTCCATGTTTTCACCATTTGTGGATAATGGTTCTCACTGTGGTTCTCTGGAGTCCCAAAGCTTTAGAAATGGCTTTGGAACCTTTTCCAGACTGATAGATCTCAATGACTTTGTTTCTCATTTGTTCCTGAATTTCTCTGGATGGCAGCATGATGTCTAGCTTTGGAGGATCTTTTGGTCTACTTCACTTTGTCAGGCAGGTCCTATTTAAGTGATTTCTGATGGAGAACAGGTGTGGCAGTAATCAGGCCTGGGTGTGGATAGAGAAACTGAACTCAGCTTTATAAAGATGATAAACCACAGTTCATTTATGTTTTATTGGGGGAGGGGGAATCACTTTTTCACACAGGACCATGGAGGTTTGGATTTTTTTCCCGCCCTTACAAATAATTCATTCAAAAACTGCATTTTGTGTTTACTTGTGTTATCTTTGTCTCACATTTAAATTTGTTTGATGATCTGAAACATTTAAGTGTGACAAACATGCAAATACATAAGATATCAGGCAGGAGGCAAACACTTTTTCACACAGCTGTTTATAAATCTGCAAAATTTGCGGAAATGTTGCAGAAATAAAATAAAGAATAAAACAACCAATCAGATGCGACAGATAACGTTCTCATTCTCAGGGTACATCCACATCATTAACCTCACGCAGATCTTACTTTGAGGCTCAGCGTCCTCCAAAAGTGCATGTGATATGTAGTTGATGGTCCTCAGGTATTCACAGTAAGCTTCCTGCAGAGAGCAGATGCAGGACAGATCAGCCATCTAGCAGGGTAAACAATAAACAGCACAACAAACACCGATCGTTTACAGGTTCAGCTGGAGGTGTACAACCTCAAAGTAGCAGAAAAAGTACTTAATTTCACTGAAATAAAGGAAACCGGAGGGAAAGTACTACTGAGCCTGCAGTAGTTTTCCTGTCCTCATTCACAGCAGCCTTCAGGACGGGCTGGTGATGCTGACGCACACATCATCTACCGCTACGTAGCTAACAACTCGCTTCACAGCAAATTACTTTGTTCTTCAAAGTACAGTCAGCCGTTATTACACATCTATAAATGCCATGGTAACTTTTTCAAATCAGATCAACCTCTACCAAATAAATCCTTAAATAACTGGTCGAGTTTCTGAATATCAGTGAAGTGCTGGAATGTCTGCAGGGGGAATGACGGCCTCGAATGTCCATCTTTACTGCAAACATCCCAGAAAATATTCATGACGTTTGTCACAGGAGCTGTTGGATGGCTGTTTCCATCTTCACCTCCCTGTGGAGTTTAAAAACACTGATGATGTGATTTCTGACACACACGCCAGCTAAAGTGTGCTCACCTGTGTTCGCGCGCACCTGGCTACACGTGCACGCATCAGGGAGGAAGTGGCCATCCAGAGAGCAGCCATGGATCAGATCCACAACCTCATGTTCCCACTTTACAAAAGAATTCAACGTAAAGCTGTTCAGAGGAAACGTGACTTTAATGACCTCTGATGACACAACAGGTCTGAATACATTAACCTGATCTGAACAAATTAACCTGATCTGAATACATTAACCTGATCTGAATACATTAACCTGATCTGAACAAATCAACCTGATCTGAATAAATTAACCTGATCTGAATACGTTAACCTGATCTGAACAAATAAATTTCAATAAATAATCAAATTTAAACTTAAGTAAATATAAATCAATAACGACCTGAATAGTGTCAGGATGGAGAGGTTCCGAAATTCATGCCTGCCGGCAACATCACTCACACAACAGAACAAAACCTGATTTAGTTTATTCATGAATAAACTAACTTGATATGAATAACTACGTAACTGTAATGAATAACTTTATTATTGTTGTTGTTGTTGTTATTACTAAGTTATGAATTATTGTAAGGTTAACTCATTCACTGCCATTGACTTCTATAGCCGTATACAACAGGGAAAAAAAAGTATTGTAATTTTTACCAGATGTCGCCAGATTTTCACCAGATTGTGTTCATATCAATAGCTCTACTAGAAATATATTTTCGGAGAAAAATGTTGACATGTTCAATACTTTTCTCCCCGCTGAAAACGGCTATAGACGTCAATGGCAGTGAATGAGTTAAAAGAAACTTTAACATGTCTGAATAAATTAACTTGATATGAATAACTATATTATTATTATTATTATTATCATCATTATTATTATTATTGTTATATTATTCATAACTTTATTCTATAATAATAATAATAATTATTATTATTATTATTATTATTATTATTATTATTATGAATTACTGCAACGTAATGAATGACTTAATCAGTAAAGGGTGTCACTGGGGTGGATGTGATGTAGGGAAAACTCTGGAAAACAGGTTACCATGACAACTGGAGATACCTGGAGGGCGCGCGCCCCCTCGCGCTGTCATGTTGTGAACATTATTCCCGGGACTTTACGGCCTGTAAGTTTGAAGTTAAAAACATTTATAACTGCTGCAGTTCAGCAGATTTATTTCCGGTGTTTACAGCTAAAACCGGATTAACTCTGAGAGTTTCCGTGAGGAGGAAACGGCTCGCGCATCCTTCCTGACAGGGAAACACAGGTGATTGGTCCCAGAACTGCCTCAGCAGCTGTGTTTACTAGCAGGTTTAGCTAGCTAGCCCCCGCCCCTCCGCCTCTGTTCAGCGCCCCCGCGCCGGCGTTGTGGTCCCGCTCCCCCCGCGGCCCTCCTGCCGGACCCCCTACCCTGTGTCTGTTCCCTCCGTCCAGCTGGATCGCCGCTTTGGCCATTTTCATGGCGTTCTGGAGGGGCTTCACTCCGCTGTCAGCTGTAGCCATGTTGCATCCGGTCTCTCTTCTTCTTCTACGGCAGAAAAGCGGGTCAGAAGCACTGATGGCGCGCTGCTGCCCCCCTCCGCCTGGACCGGGACCGGGACCGGCCCGGTTCCAGGTGAGAACCTGAGCAGGTTCTGGATTTTCTAGTCCAGGATTAAATGAAATGAGAAGAAAAATTCTTGATGTGTCCCAGAAAGCTGATGATGAAGACCGGGGGAAGATCCTCGTCCCTGATGGTTCCACAGACCTCCATGAAGGTCTGGATCCTGTCCTCCGTCCCACACGGCAGCTTTACTGCTTCCAACAGGTTCTGACGTAGAACCGGGGCAGAACCCTCAGTTACTGGACCCTCTCTACAGAACCGGGTCACGGTCTGGTTTCAGGACGTAGAACTGGGTCACAGTCTGGTTTCAGGGGGCAGAACCGTGTCACGGTCTGGTTTCAGGAGGCAGAACCGGGTCACGGTCTGGTTTTAGGAGGCAGAACCGGGTCACAGTCTGGTTTCAGGAGGCAGAACCGTGTCATGGTCTGGTTTCAGGGGGCAAAACCGGGTCACGGTCTGGTTTCAGGAGGCAGAACCGTGTCACGGTCTGGTTTCAGGAGGCAGAACCGGGTCACGGTCTGGTTTCAGGAGGCAGAACCGGGTCACGGTCTGGTTTTAGGAGGCAGAACCGGGTCACGGTCTGGTTTCAGGAGGAAGAACCGGGTCACGGTCTGGTTTCAGAAAGTAGAACCGGGTCACGGTCTGGTTTCAGGAGGCAGAACCATGTCACCATGCCGTTGGACAGTGGCAGGATGAAGTGGACATTCTGCTGTCCTTCCAGACCCTGGAGTGTGGTGTCTTCGAGACGTTGGGGAAGAAGGCGGTCTATCAGCTCAGTGTGAAGGTCAACAATCTCCGATCTCTGGCAGGGGTGAAGGCTTCAAAGTGGACAGAGGGTTTTGGCAGCGGGTTGTCCCCGAGGGGCTGTTGGCGGTCCCTGTACAAGCCCCCTGTGGACAAAAGAACTGGGGACCTCCAGTGGAGGGGGGTACATGGGGCCATAGCTACGAACAGGTATCTGGCACACCTCAGTCCTGACACGGGGGAGGGCTTTCCGTTCTGTTCACAACCTGAGACGGTCCACCATCTCTTCATGCAGTGTAGTAGGCTGGTGGGGCTTTTCTCCTTGGTGGGGGCCTGGTTTCAGGCGTTAGGAGAAGCTTTTTCTTTTTGGTTGTTTATTTATGGTCCACGCTACACTGTCAAAAGGAAAAAGGTCCACACGCTGATCAACCTGATCTCAGGTCGGGCGAAGCTGCTATCTGGAAGACCAGGAAGAACCGTGTGAGGGGTGGGGGGGACAGAGGACGTGGTGATGATGCTCACTGGGATGCTGGCAGCTCGGCTCAGGTTGGAGTTTGAGTTTTATAAACTGACTGAGAAGACTGAAACATTTGTGGACATCTGGGGGGTGCGGGGGGTGTTGTGTTCAGTTGTAAGGAACTCCTTGGTGCTGCATTTTTGAATGCAGATGTTTCTGGTGTCTGTGGTTTGTTGGCGACTGTATAGTGGAGCTGCCGCTTCCTGACTTGTTTTATGGTTTATTTATTTTCTGTTGATTTCTGTTTAGTTGTTTGTTTTTGTTTTGTTTTTTTTCTTCGTCTTTGGATTGACGTAGTTTTGTGGCTGGTTTAATAAAGGTCCTTTTAAAACTCAAACTCTGTCTTTCTTTCTTTCTTTCTTTCTTTCTTTCTTTCTTTCTTTCTTTTTTTTTTTTCTTTCTTTTTCTGTCTTTCTTTCTTTCTTTCTTTCATATCCAGCCCCTCTTGTGTTTGTCTGCAGCTCTGTCGCTCTTAGCACATTATAAACAGTGAATTTCTTCTTCTACGCTTGTATTATCGGCAGAGTAGATGCTGAAGCCGTGGCTTCCGTAGTGTTGTGAATGCGGTTCCATATTAGCTTTTTATTTTTTACAACGTAGCTGAAGGAATAAGCGGAAAGAAAGCCGTCACTCGAAGGCTGTGGAGTCTGCAGTTGCTAGGCAACGGGACTGGAGCACTATGGGATTCTCATTGGCTAGGATGTCCCATTTCAGCAGCTACCGTTTCAGGAGGCTGCTTCGGAGTGTGCAGATGCAACATGAGACACAGCTTTCATGTTCCAGCTCTGTTGTGGATGTGCGGTGGCCGTTAGTGGCCAAAATTCCCCCAGACATGACGATATTTTCATGCGTGAGTGGATCAGGTGCAGCTATGACCGAACTATGAGGAACTACTTTAATGTCTTTGAGGACATTACTGATCCCAAACAGGCTCTAACTCCCATTAAACAAAGCTGCTGCAGCAGTTTGAAAGTTCACACTTTTCCCACTTCACAAACATTGTTTTGACTTTTCAGGGACACCGTAGTAAAAATGGTGGGACAAATATGACAGCCACCATGTATGTGGACCCCCAGCAAAGACATAAATGACTCATTCTAAATAAACATATAACAGCTGTTCTAGTGCAGCGATTACACATCAATAGAAACAGTTTTGGATCATGTATCACATTTTTCTGCCATTGACCTTTTTTTACACCCTGTACCTTTAAAAAAGAATGACACAAACTTGTTTCCTCAGGAAAATGAAGTTTTCATTCATAGGAGTGATTAAGTAGAATCAGCTAGCTGGGTTAAGTTGGTGGAACTTTTCCGAACTTGAATGTGATGATGCTGGAAGCAACTGTGGAGGACGCTTGATGTGATTCATGTCGCATAACTTACATGAGATGCTTCACACAAATGTCCTTTTAGTTTCAACCAGCATGATGATTTCAAGTTCATCTTCCTTTAAGTAACCGATGGAGTCAAACTTGTTCTGGACATGTGTCCCTCTGAAAGGACAGCATCTGGAGTCTGCAGGTGTCTGAGGATGCGGGGAGGATTTCTGGTATTTTAATGTTTCTGCTGCATTACTGTGTTTCATAAGAAAGTGTTTTTTATGCACATCTGAGGGACATGAAACGGTGAACGTGTCCTTTCTGGACCAGATCTGTCAGACTAGTGTAGTGTATGGCACGATGCCGCATACAGGAGAGTCACGACAGTATGACGAGTGTGCCAGAAAGCGTGACGTGTTGTCCTTGTAAGTGCTGCCAGTGAGCGTGTGATTAAACCGCCTTCACATGAACCGGAGTTGTCCGCCTGTTATTCAGATACAATATTGGCGACGAGGATGGAGCTTCCTTTTTCTCCTTTGTCCCCATTTCTCACTCTGCCTGGGGAACCACCAATCCCTTGGGTTCGCTGGCACGAGTCTTTTGAGACGTACGTGGCTGCAATCGGACTGGATAGAGCTGCCGATGCTAGGCGGAAAGCCATCCTTATCCACAGCCTCGGCAACGAAGGACATCGGATCTTCCGCACTCTCGGACCAGCGGCGGGAACGTGGGAACGTGGCGGGACGACAGGGCGCCACAGCACGCCGCCCATGCGGGAACTGCGGCTCCACGGCTCACGCTACACACGGGCCAGCCTGTCCAGCTAACGGTCAGAAGTGCCGACACTGTGGGAAGCTGAACCACTTTGCCAAAGTGTGTCGATCTGGGCCCTCATCCACAGGCTCCCGACCCATGTCAACTCTTCATCTGATCCCACGACCATCCATTCCGTCGGCTCCAGCGCGCGACCATTCAAGTGGTGCAGGGTGGAGCTTGATGGGGTGTGCGTATCATTACTGCTGGACACTGCGGCCTCTCGCTCCCTACTCAACGAATCCACGGTTCGCCAGCTGTTTCCTCATCACACAAGAGGGGATTATCACGCTTACCGGAAGTTCCCGGATTTTGGCACTTCCTCTTCCGGGCCATGTTAACAACAGCCGTTCCTGCTCAGTTATACTGTTTAAATCGGATAAACTCCAAACATACTCAAGTTTTCATTCTAGACTGAAATGATACTAAGGAAGAAGTGGATCAAAGCGATCGATTCGCCGCGGTGAAGGGCCGAACTTTATAATAAAACACACGTTTGTTTGTCGCCGGTGGGGCACAACTCCGGCACTTCACAGCATGCTAGCATTAGCCAGCTAGCGTTTACTGACGTGCTTAACATTGTGCGTCTTAAAACACACAAACATCTGAAAATCGGGTCTGTACCCCCCCGTTTCCAGTGGAACAACTGGGGACTGCCAAGAAAGGAGACACTTTCAGATGCTTGTGTGTTTTCAGCCGCACAAAGTTAGGCACGTTATCGAGCTGGCTAATGCTAACCTGCTAACACGACTGCGCAGTCTGCCGGCTACAAACAAACGTGTGTCGTTTTATTATAAAGTTCGGTCCTTCACCGCGGCGAATCGGTCGTTTTGATCCACTTCTTCCTCAGCATCACGTCAGTCTGGAATGAAAACTTGGCATTGGCGTTTATCCGATTAACAAAGTTTAACAGAGTAGTAGTCGGCGGACTACTGTTAGCAGGTTAGCATTAGCCAGCTTGATGACGTGCCTAACTTTGTGCGGCTGAAAACACACAAGCATGTGTAAGCGCCTCCTTTCTTGGCAGTCCCCAGTTGTTCCACTGGAAACGGGGGGGTACAGACCCGATTTTCAGATGTTTGTGTGTTTTAAGACGCACAATGTTAAGCACGTCAGTAAACGCTAGCTGGCTAATGCCTTCCAGGTGTCTCGTCAAGGTGCCAACTTGCTGGGCTTTGATTTGTTCTGCGCCTTGGGATTTTCAATAACAGACAACATGGGCTCCACCATCATGACTGTCACCTCCCCCTGGCAACATCGCTGGCCATCGCTGTTTGTTGGGCTCGGCTGCCTAACAGCCTTCAACCACCAGCCGCTCATTGACCCAACAATCACACCAATCATTCAGCCCCTGCGCCGACTGCCCCTCTCTCTGCGTGATGGCGTCACAGCAGAGCTGCAGAAGCTGCTTCAAGGGGGCATCATTGAGCGGGTCGATGCGTCACCCTGGATTTCAAATTTGGTGGTGGCTAAAAAGAAGTCAGGCGGTCTGCGTCCATGTGTTGACCTAAGACAGGTCAACAAGGCTGTTATACCTGATAAGTACCCACTACCTACAACGGAGGAGCTGACAGCGAAGTTCCATGGCTCCTCAGTGTTTAGCAAGCTGGACCTCCGCCAGGGCTACCTACAGGTACCATTACACCCTGACAGCCGCAACCTGACCGCCTTTGTGACGCACATGGGCGTTTTCCGGTACACCCAGATGCCTTTTGGGCTCAGCTCGGCCCCCAGCTGTTTCCAAAAGATCATGGCCACCATCTATGCAGGCATCCCGGGTGTGGCTGTGTTCCTCGATGACATCGTGGTTCATGGAGCTTCGTCGGCTGTGCATGATGAGCATCTAGCCAAGGTGCTTAATGTGCTGGCCCACCATAAGCTTACCCTGAATGGGGAGAAGTGCATTTTTGCTGTGCCGGCCATCGAGTTTGTTGGGTTCCGTTTAAGTGCCGAAGGAGTGAGCCCCCTCCACTCTAACGTTGAGGCTGTCCTGCGTCTGCCAGAACCCACTTGCCCAGCACAGCTGTCTTCGTTTTTGGGCATGACCGCCTTCTATCTACGTTTCCTCCCACATTATTCCGACACCACCTCTCCACTCCGCGCTCTTCTGAAGCAGGATGCTACGTGGTCATGGACCCCCGAGTGTTCAGCAGCTGTTCAGCATTTAAAGCGCCAACTGACATCCCCGCCGGTGCTTGCACATTTTGACCTACAGAGCCCCACTTTTGTGACCTGCGACGCCTCTAACACAGCTGTTGGTGCTGTCCTGTCCCAACTCCAACACGGGACAGAGCGGCCAATAGCATTCGCCTCCAGGTCACTTACCCCAGCGGAACAGAAATACTCTGTCAGGGAGAGGGAAGCACTTGCCTGTGTCTGGGCCTGCGAACGATGGCACATCTATCTGTACGGCCGCCACTTCACACTGCGCACGGATCACCAGGCCCTCACAGCGCTGCTGGCACGACAGGGTCTGGCCACAAGCTGCTACGCCTCTACAGGTGGACAGAGAGACTACAGGCATACGACTTTTCCACACAGTTTACACCCAGCAGAGAGAATGTGGTGGCAGACCTGCTTTCCAGGGCCACTCCTAGTTCTGAAACAACCCCTTCCCATGACCCCCTTGAGCCAGAGTTGGTTCTGCTGCTTCACTCACCCCTCCAGCCGGCCGTCTCTTTGCAGGAGCTGCAAGCAGAGTCTGCGAAGGACCCCATTTTCACCCAGCTGCGCACTTTCATCAGGGAGGGCTGGCCCGCCAAGATCACAGACGAGCTGGTACCCTTTCACCGCGTCAAAGGGGATTTGTCGTGCTGGAACGAAGTATGTGTGGCAAGAGGTCTGCATGCTGTTATCCCCACCGCTTTGAGGGCACGCATACTGGCTATGGTGCATGAAGGTCACTTGGGGGTGGTGAAAGTGAAGCAGCGCTGCAGGGACCTGGTCTGGTGGCCAGGCATAGACAAGGACGTGGAGACCATGGTCAAAGATTGTGCAGCGTGCCTTACCAGCGGTAAGACCGGCCCACCACCACCTCCGCCTTTGCAGCCTTTGCCGTGGCCGCCAACACCATGGCTCCATATCCAGGTGGACATCTGTGGGGAACTACACGGTACTCCCCACCACCAGCGCTTCCTCCTGGTGGCTTACGACCTACATTCTAAGTGGCCTGAAGTCCTTCCTGTCGGGTCAGTCACCACCAGCGTGGTCACCAGCTTCCTTTCCTCTCTGTTTGCCCGGTGGGGTGTGCCGGACACAGTTACCACTGATAACGGGCCTCAGTTTATCTCGGGCGAATTTGCCTCTTTCATGAAATGCAGGGGCATCAAACACATACGGACAGCCTTGTACCACCCCCAGGCTAATGGTGGTGTGGAACGATTCAATAGGAGTCTCAAAAACGGGCTCAGAGCCCACCTCGCAGATGGCCAGGCATTCACAACAGCACTGCAAAATACCTTGCTCCACTACAGAGCAACGACACACACCACAACCGGCAGCTCCTCAGCCTTGTTGATGTTGGGACGCGAACTGCAGCTCCCGCTGGATCGGTTGCGGCCACCCACCGAACGCCCACCTGCAGCAATGCTCTCGCCAAGCAATAGAGCAGCACAGCGCCAGCACTACATGAAGCAATGGTTCGACATTCGCCACATCTGACTGGGTTCGGATCCGTCGACCCAACCGGTCCCATAAGCTGCTATCATTCTGGTCAGAACCACGGCAGATTATGGCTCAGCTGGGGCCAGCCACTTTCCGTCTGGCAGACAGGTCATGTTGGCACGCAAGTCGCCTCAGACGAGTCTCGCCACCGTCCCCACTGAAACATACAGTGGTGACAGACACAGGGGGCTGGAATGTCCCAGACGCACAACTGGAGGTTCCACACCAGAGGCGCCAGCCACCCCTCTGCTGTTTGGCTCCCTTCCAGCCCGGTCCCGCCATATGCCTCCCTACCTCAAAGACTATGTGACTAACTTTTGACCTGTAGATAATGCGTTGTGCTTGTCATGTGGCAGAATAAATCACAAAGCCACGCAGGTGAACTGGCAGTCTACCCGCTTCACCTAGTTAGAACAGCCATGTTCAGGCTTTAAACGATAGTTGTAACAAACCCTGTTGTTTGCACTACTAGCTTTGGTTCTTAGTTCTCAGAAGAGAGAGAGAGGGGGGGTTATTGTAGTGTATGGCACGATGCCGCATACAGGAGAGTCACGACAGTATGACGAGTGTGCCAGAAAGCGTGACGTGTCGTCGTTGTAGGTGCTGCCAGTGAGCGTGTGATTAAACCGCCTTCACATGAACCGGAGTTGTCCGCCTGTTATTCAGATACAATAACTAGATCAGGTCTGGAGACCCGAATGGAAAGAAACGTATTCCTGGTTTTTATCTACAACTTGCGCAAAGTTCAGTTTCCTCTTATAAGATGCATCTTTAACGCATGTTTGATGTTTACATGTTACTTATTGTTTCTGCCAACTGAAAATTCATTTTGCTTCTCATCTTATTCTTTACAGGGAGTGCAGAATTATTAGGCAAATGAGTACTTTGACCACTTCATCGTCTTTATGCATGTTGTCTTACTCCAAGCTGTATAAGCCCAAACAGTCGTGGAGCCAAAGTCTCAAAACTTGGTCGAACCTGACATCGCCGTTATACTTTTTGTGTTTTTTTCTAACTTAGACCCTAAGGACAAATAATTGGCGGATCTGCTCTGCCGGAAATATTCCGAAAAAAAATTGTGGCCATTTTAGTGTCTGCAACCAGGAATTTTTTATCAAAAAAATGTAAAAATTATTTTTCTCCTCAAATCTTCGGTGGGTTGGGCAGGCTGTCAATAAATGCATTCCAGATACACAAAACAAACATCCACTCAAAAAATTACACTTAAAACACAATTTTACCTGATTTTGCATCAATTTATTGCAAAATAATGAGCCATTTTTTCACCTTTTTTTCCAATATTTCCATCTTTACTTTACTGGCAATCAACTTTTTCCCCAAATAATGACATCAGTAAATATGTTGTTCTTGTCAGCAAACAGGAAACTCTTTTCACAGAGAAAATGAGAGAAATCCAACCAAAATCATTGGATCTGTGATGATTTTACTACAAGCTGGTCATCGGCAGGATCAGAACGTCCAGGATATTTAACATGGTTGTTAATGTTTATTATTAAACATCATTGGCATCATTTTAATGATAACAAGTCCCTGTTCTCCCGATGGAAATGTGTTACAGAAATAATATAATACAGCAAAATGACTTCCACTATTTTATTGCATCAGATGACGACTGTTAGAACCTTAACTTCAGTCTGGTTCACGGAGCAGAGGTGGACTGGGACTGATACTGGGAGCTGGACTCACACTGGGACTGATTCTGGGAGCTGGACTCACACTGGGACTGATTCTGGGAGCTGGAGCTGATACTCCCTGCAGCCTCTTGTGTATGTTTATAGATGGGGAATCAGCATGATAGTGAGCTCATAAACTGGGGTACTGGGAGCTGGAACGGACTGAGAAAAGTCAAGCGTGCAGCTGTCAAGATGCCACTTGCCAGCAGTTTTGCCATATTTCAGAGCTGCAACATCACTGGAGTGCCCAAAAGCACAAGGTGTGCAATACTCAGAGACATGGCCAAGGTAAGAAAGGCTGAAAAACCCCAACCACTGAACAAGACACACAAGCTGAAACGTCAAGACTGGGCCAAGAAATATCTCAGACTGATTTTTCTAAGGTTTTATGGACTGATGAAATGAGAGTGAGTCTGGATGGGCCAGATGGATGGGCCCGTGGCTGGATCGGTAAAGGCCAGAGAGCTCCAGTCCCACTCAGACGCCAGCAAGGTGGAGGTGGGGTACTGGTATGGGCTGGTATCATCAAAGATGAGCTTGTGGGGCCTTTTCAGGTTGAGGATGGAGTCGAGCTCAACTCCCAGTCCTACTGCCAGTTTCTGGAAGACACCTTCTTCAAGCAGTGGTACAGGAAGAAGTCCGCATCCTTCAAGAAAAACCTGATTTTCATGCAGGACAATGCTCCATCACACGCATCCAAGTACTCCACAGCGTGGCTGCAAGAAAGGGTCTAAAAGAAGAAAAACTAATGACATGGCCTCCTTGTTCACCTGATCTGAACCCCATAGAGAACCTGTGGCCCCTCATCAAATGTGAGATTTACAAGGAGGGAAAACAGTCCACCTCTCTGAACAGTGTCTGGGAGGCTGTGGTTGCTGCTGCACGCAATGTTGATGGTGAACAGATCAAAACACTGACAGGATCCATGGATGGCAGCTTTTCAGTGTCCTTGCAAAGAAAGGTGGCTATATTGCTCACTGATTTGTTTTTGTTTGGTTTTTGAATGTCAGAAATGTATATTTGTGAATGTTGAGCTGTTATATTGGTAAATCATTGAAATGGGTATACATTTGTTTTTTTGTTAAGTTGCCTAATAATTCTGTTTGCCTAATAAACCTGATATAGGGTGATGATGTCATTAGACCACACCCCTTCTTGTTACAGAGATGCACATGAGCTGATATGCTTAATTGGTAGTAGGCTTTGGGCCTATACAGCTTGGAGTAAGACAACATGCATAAAGAGGATGATGTGGTCAAAATACTCATTTGCCTAATAATTCTGCACTCCCTGTATGAATAAAACTGCTGAAATGACTTCTGTGTGTGTACAAATACTTTCTGAACATTTTGAGCACATTTACCGCGATGATAATGATAATAACCGCGATCTTTTTGGTCACAACAACGGTGACGTGTTCATCCCGTTACATGCCGAGTCCCTGCACACGCCTGCATGGACGCAGCTACCTAACTTCATCCCCGTAAGCGTCTCCGTGACGATGAGGGACCTGAAAGCATTACTGCAGCTCATGCTGCAGTCCAGACGTTCAGAAACCAGTTCTGCTCCATCAGCTCACAAACACACCTGATCGGTTCATCTGCTTCCCAAAGTTTATTACTTTAGCTCACAAACAAGCCAGAAATCCAGAAAAAGACTCAGAAAATACGACATCCAACAAGAAAACGTGTTCTTACAGAGATAAATACAGTTATTCATCAAATATGATGTGCAGGATTTTACTTATTAGATCTGTAAAATCAGATAATAAAAGTGAGATGATCCGGGGACGCTCCTCAGTGCTGCTGCTCGCTGCCTTCAGGGTTTGTGCGCTGGTTGAAGAACTTCACGGCCCAGTCAGAGGTCTGGCTGAAGCAAATCTGCCTCCCCCGAACCGTCTTCACTCTGCAGACACGCAGACAACACGTTACAGACATGCAGCAGAAACGGTGGCTTCAGCCTTCATCCCCACAGCCACGTCTGCTCAGAATCAGCCTTTCTGAAACATCCACATCAGGGATATTTGGTTTTACGCTTTTATGTTTCCACAGGGATGAACAGTGCAGGTTATCGCAAAAACTGCTACTTTCCACCTGATTTCTCCACAGGAGGAGAAAGTCGCCTTAGATTAAAAAGGAAAAGTTTTCCATTCAAACAAGTCGTTCATTCTGCTTCTAGTGAAACATGAACAGAAATGAGGGAAAACCCAGAGAGCAGATTTCTGACTAATTTTAGACAAAAACTCATGTGTGACGAGTCAGTTTCAGTCCCAGCACACCTGAAATCTGACATCTACCTACATACCGTCCTCAAAATGATTCCTCCCCCAATTAGAGAAGGAAAAAATCAAGTGATAAATAAACGTTCTATGAAAATCATGACGCTGATTCTGAATTATGGTTCAACAGAAATATTAAAAACAAACAACAAATAAAACAAGTAAACAAGCATGATGATTCAATCACTGCAATCAGGTGTTTCTGTAACGTCCAATCAGACGTCTGCACCTGCTGACAGGTATGTTGGTCCATGTTCATGGAAAGGCGCTCTGATGTGTCTGAGACAGTTTTGATTTTCTTATTTTTAAAAACTTATTATTTGCAACCACAATTCAAAAACAATATTTTATTTCACTAAATTATGATTTTGTAAATTTTTATTTATTATTAGTTTCTTTAGTTTCTTGTTATTTGAATTATTGTTGTGGATTTAGCTTTTTCTGCAATATGAATAATTTTGGGGACGATTCTACCTACCTATTTTTTTAACTGTAGATGTTTTTTTTATTAACTTGAAAAGTATAAAAATCATACTGTACTTTGCTGAAAGTACAGTATGAGGCGAGGATTTTGTTGTGGAAACAAAATCCTCACCTCTGCTTTCAGTAGAAACTTTTTTATCATAATTTTCCACCATTAAAAACTTGAATTGATTCCTATCAGCTGATGCAGATTTTCCCGTTTTGTTTGTTTCCATGAAGTTGTTCATTCAGATGTAAACGTCTTTATTTTCCTGCTCACACAACAAAAACTCAAATCTTATCAAGTTTATTTTCTCATTTCTAGTCAACATATCTGATCACACTCAAAATAAGACACAATCACCTACAGAGACACATTTCAGTGAGATGTAAGATCCTGTTTTAAGACAATGAATCTTATTTCAAGAAATCTGATCATGAAAATTTTGCTTGTTCTTTTGGCAGATTTTTTTTTCTTATTAAACATTTAAAAATTAAAAAAAAAATTTTTTTTCGACTTATTTTAAGAGTGGCCAAGATTATTTTTCCTTGTCATAAGCAAAATAAATAAATAAAAATTCTGCCAATGGAACAAGTGAAATTTTGTCTTAAAACAAGATCTCATATCTCACTGAAATGTTTCTCTTTCAGTAATTTTGTCTTATTTTGAGTGTGATAAGATATTTTGAGTAGAAATGAGAAAAATATTCTTGGTAAGTTCTGAGTTTTTGCAGTGAAACTGTATAAATGACCTCATACAGACATTTAAAACCTAAATATTTGCAGAAGTGGAGTCTGTACAGCCAACCTCAGGGATCAGGTGCTCATTGGTCGCAGGACCTTCTATGACGCGTACGGCGCTTTCTCGTCTTCACGTGCTAAATATCTACGTTCCTCCACTTTTCTCTCTATAATCTCAACACATTTATGATGTTTTAAAGCTGAAAGTGTGACCAGAAACTTACATGAAAGCCTTGTTTTGGCAGCTGCTGTGGGTCTTGGTGATGGCAGCCACAAGCTGAGGGGGGAAGGATCCAGCCTGGGACTTCAAGCAGCATTGCACCGGAGCGGAGAGTCGCACACCCTCCACTGTGGGTCAGAAAGACCAGCGAATGAGAGGAGGTGGAGGAGATGGAGGAGATGGAGGAGAGGAAGGAGATGGAGGAGATGGAGGAGGTGGAGGAGATGGAGGAGATGGAGGAGGTGGAGGAGGTGAAGGAGATGGAGGAGATGGAGGAGAGGAGGAAGATGAAGGAGATGAAGGACATGGAGGAGGTGGAGGACATGGAGGAGATGGAGGAGGTGGAGGACATGGAGGAGGTGGAGGACATGGAGGAGGTGGAGGACATGGAGGAGATGGAGGAGGTGGAGGAGATGAAGGAGATGGAGACGGACTCACGTAATGCGTGGCAGCAGCAGACGGCGAGCAGCAGTCCCAGACCCAAGCACACAGTCTTCATGATGTTTCAGCGGTGACACGACGAAGAGGATGATGATGCTCTGCTGCCCCTGCGCCCCATTTAAACCCTGCACTCCTGCGTGATGTCAGCGTTTCCATTCCTTAGAAGGAACCTCCTGCAGAAGCTGGAAAGCCCAACACCACCCAGCTCGCAGAAAGCTGACATGTTTCCTACGAGCAGGACTTTGAGGAAGGAAGCTGCTCTAATCTCTGATCTGATCTTCATCACGTCACGCAGCTTCGCTGAGTGGAAATCTGCTTTCACACCAACAGCCGACCCACGACCTCCCCACATCTAAGATTACACCCTGCTGTTCACACCCGTGCAGAAATACTTTATCTGATTGACAAATCTCTTCTCCTGCAGCTGCACGGCGTCTTCCAGCAGCTTCTGGACTCGTTACCTTCCTGATGTGGCGATGTGATCCCCGACGGTCTCACCGCTTCACATTTTAATCATCGGAAAACCGAGATAAAGTTTGCTAAACATAGAAAACTCTTCTGGAAGAAAATCTCATTTGTTCTGAAAACTAACATCAGGTGTTTACACAATATTGCCAAAAGTATTTACTGACTCATCTGGAATCAGGTGTTCCATCACTTCCACAGGTGTATAAATGAAGCAGCTCGGCATGCAGACTGTTTCTACAAACGTGTGAAAGAATGTGTCGCTCTCAGGAATCAGTGAATTCCAGCGTGGAACTGTGATAGGATGCCACCTGTGCAACAATCCAGTGGTGAAGTTTCCTCCTAAATATTCCACAGTCAGCTGTCAGCTGGATTATAAGAACATGGAAGAGTTTGGGAACGACAGCAGCTCAGCCATGAAGTGTTCGTCCACGTAACCTGATGGAGCGGGTCAGTGATGCTGAAGCTCATAGTGAGAAGAGGTGGCCAACTTTCTTCAGAGTCAATCACTACAGACCTCCAAACTTCATGTGGCCTTCAGATCAGATCAAGAACAGTGACAGAGAGCTTCATGGAATGGGTTTCCATGGCGACCAGCTGCATCCATCCATCCATCACCAAGTACAATGTAAAGTGTGGATGCAGTGGTGGAAAGCAGCCGCCACTGGACTCTAGAGCAGTGGAGGCGTTCTCTGGAGGACCAATCACGCTTCTCCATCTGCAATCTGATAGAAGAATCTGGGTTTGGCGGTTGCCAGGACAACGGTACTTGTCTGACTGCATTGTGCCAAGTGTAAAGTTTGGTGGAGGGGGGATTATGGTGTGGGGGTGTTTTCAGGAGCAGCACCGCCCCTTGATCACGCAGGCTGCGTGGGGCCCCAGGTTACCAGGACGGCCTTCATTAGATGTTCGTTGTAAGAAAAAAAAAAAAGTATAACATCTCGGTACTGATATAGACCAATCCGGCCAAACGCCACAACTAGACCGGCCGCCATGCTTAGGGAGCCTTTCTGTACATGTGGAATTAGAACAGATGAGAATCAGACCTTTTTCTAAACAACATGGAGGAAATCCACACAGAGAGGCAGAAAAAACATCGGATTTTATCCTGAACAACAAAAACACGGTAAACTCTGGTGATCACTCATTAATCTGACTTTTTTTCACATGTCTATACTGCTGAAAATGACGCACCGCATAGCCTTATCATGCTACGATAATTATAATGAATAATTATCTTCTGGTCCAGTCGTTCTCTGTCCCAGATTTCAGATGTTGGTTAAGGATTAAAATGAACATTTTTCATGCAAAGAAAAAATAAAATACCCCAAAGATTTTGAATTATTTCAGGATTTCCTTGAAGCCGCTTTGTGGACTACAGCTCAGACGTCCCTCCTGCTTCCATTCTCTGGCCTATTTATGCAAATCTGACGGAGATCCGCCTGAATACAGATTTTTCATTTTCAGTCTGCATTGCACTCATCTTCACCACAGTGAAGTTCTGAAATGCATCTCACACGGAGCAGAAACTTGTCTGCAGGTTCAGTATTCAGAGTACAGAGAATGCAGTATCATGTGTTTCACCGAGACATGGCTGCATGAACACATCCCGGACTGTAAAGCGTCTGTACACGGCTTCAAGACGGTCCATGCAGACCGAAATAAACAGCTTAGCGGGAAGCTAAAGGGAGGCGGAATTGCAGTGCTGGTCAATCAGCGTTGGTGCCATCCAGGACACATCACTGTCAAGGAGAAGATCTGTACAAGAGACATTGAACTGTTAGCTGTGAGTTTCCGTCCATATTATTTGCCCAGAGAGTTTGCCTGTGTTATTCTGGTAGCGGTTTATATTATACCAGGTACCGCACCAGAGACAGCCTGTGATGTCATCAGCTCCATCGTGGCTAAACTACAAACACAGCATCCAAACTCTTTAATAGCGATCTCTGGAGACTTCAACAACGTCTCCCTCTCTGCTACGTTACCAACTTTCCAGCAGTTTGTCAGCTGCTCCACCAGAGAAAATAAGATGTTGGACTTATTTTATGCAAATACAAAGAATGCATACAGCTCCTCTGCCCTGCCTCCTTTAGGAAGATCAGATCATAATCTGGTTCTTCTCACCTCCACCTAAAAGCCCATCGTTCAGCAGCAGCCAGTCATTAGGAGGACGATTAAAACCTGGTCTACTGAGGCCGAAGATGCTCTGAGAGGGTGCTTTGAGGCCACAGACTGGAATGTCCTCTGTGAACCTCATGGAGATGACATCAACACCATGACTGAGTGTGTGACAGATTACATAAACTTCTGTGTGGACAACATTGTTCCAACAAGAACAGTGAGGTGCTTCCCCAATAACAAACCCTGGATCACCAGTGACCTGAAAAAGCTGCTGAACATCAAAAAGAAAGCTTTCAGGGATGGAGACAGGGAGTTACTGAAGACCACACAAAAACAACTGAAAACACAGACTAAGAAGTGAAGGAGGACGACAGGAAGAAGTTGGAGAGCAGCTCCAGCAGAACAACGTGAGGGATGTGTGGTCGGGAATGAAGAAGATCACCGGCTTCAAGTTAAAGGGGGACCAGACTGATGGAGGTCTGGTCAGAGCTAACAAACTGAACATGTTCTTCAATAGGTTCAGTTCCCCCCTGCCGACAACCCAACACACCACACACCCTCCATGAGCCCACAGCTTTCCTGTCCCACCTCCACTCTGTCACCCTGCACCTCAGTCATGGACCTGAACACAGCCTCCTCTCCCTCCACATCAGGACATCCTGAGACCTCCTCTGTCTCCACATCAGGACATCCTGAGACCTCTTTTGTCTCCACCTCCAGCCTGACTGTCTCCTGTGACCAGGTCAAGAAACAGCTAGAGAAACTGAACCGGAACAAGACTGCAGGTCCAGATGGTGTCAGTCCCAGAGTTCTCCAGACCTGTTCAGAACAACTATGTCTGGTTCTCCAGCACCTTTTTAACACCAGCCTGAGACAGAACAGAGTTCCTGTGCTGTGGAAAACATCCTGTCTTGTTTCTGTCCCTAAAAAACCACAACCAGCTGAACCAAATGACTACAGACCAGAACCAGAACCAGGACCAGAACCAGATGACTACAGATCAGAACCAGAACCAAATGACTACAGACCAGTTGCTCTGACATCTCACATCATGAAAGTCCTGGAGAGACTCTTACTGGTTCACCTCAACAAGCAAGTGAACACCTTTCAGGACCCATTACAGTTCGCATATCGTAATGGGCTTGGGGTTGAAGACGCCATCATCTTCCTGCTTCAGAGAGCCCACTCTCATCTGGACCAGTCAGGCAGCACTTTGAGGGTCATGTTCTTTGATTTTTCAAGTGCCTTTAATACTATTCAGCCTGCTTTGCTATGTGAGAAGCTCCATAACTTCCAGGTGGATCCTCCACAACCACCTGGATTTACGACTACCTAACAAACAGACCACACTTTGTGAGAATGAAAGGTTGTGTGTCTGAGATGGTGGTCAGCAGCACTGGAGCACCACAAGGAACTGTACTCTCACCATTTCTCTTTACACTGTACACCTCAGACTTCCAGTACAACTCTGATCCTGTCATCTGCAGAACTACTCTGATGACTGCAGTTGTGGGGTGTATCAGTGATGGACAAGAAGCCGAGTACAGGGAACTGGTCAGTCAGTTTGTGAAATGGTAACAATCAGCTCATCTTAGATACCAGCAAGACTAAAGAGATGATTGTTGACTTCAGGAGGAGCAAGAATAAGCAGCATAGTCCTGTCTACATCCTGGAAGAGGAGGTGGAGGTGGTGGAGAACTACAAATACCTTGGAGTTCAGCTGGACAACAGACTCGACTGGAAATGCAACTCTGACTACATCTACAAGAAAGGTCAGAGCAGACTCTACTTCTTAAGGAAGCTGAGATCATTCAACGTCTGCACCAAGATGTTGCAGATCTTCTACAAGTCTGTTGTGGAAAGTGACATCAACTTTGCAGCATCTGCTGGGGCAGCAGCTTCAGAACCAGAACCAGGACCAGGACCAGAACCAGGACCAGGACCAGGACCAGGACCAGGACCAGGACCAGAACCAGAACCAGAGACTTGAAGAAACTAAACAAGCTGATCAAGAAAGCTGGTTCTGTGCTGGGGAGAACTCTGGAGCAGCTGGAGATGATCGTTCAGAAAAGAACGCTGCACAATCTGATGAAGATTATGGAGGATTCTTCCTCCTCTCCACAACACGGTGAAGAATCAACAGAGTGTGTTCAGTGGGAGGCTGCGTCAGGTTCACTGTAGGACGGAGAGATACAGAAATTCATTCCTACCAGCAGCATCACCCTGAAGAACAAGAATGACTGACTGATTATTATTGTTATCAATGTTATATTGTTAAAAAACAAACAAACAAACAAACAAAAAAGAGAGCTTTTTTACATTGTCGAATTTCCCTTCTGGGATAAATAAAGTATTTTTCATTTCATTTCAGTAATACAAGTGTGTCGTTGTGTCAGCAAAATAAAACATGCAGTGATGAAATTCCAGAAATGTCTGTATGAAACATGATCAATCAGTCACTGATAGATGATTGTAACACAGAATAAATGATCATAATGATACAGATACAATAATATGACTTCATTTTCTTAACATTCCCTCCTGTTTTCTGTGTAACGTTTGAGATGTGTCCAGATGCAGACACAAACCCAGGTACTTGCTTCTAACAGTTTTCTTATCTACAATTTACACAAAGTGCAGTTTCCTCATATAAGACACATCTTTAAAGCATGTTTGATGTTTACGTGTTATTATTTGATGTTTCTGCCAACAGAAAGTTAATTTTGCTTCTTACTTAATTTGTTTTTATAAATAAAACTTGGTGAAATGACGTGTGTGTGTGTGTGTACAAGTACTTTCTGAACATTTTTAGTACATTTACTGCGATAATAACTGTGATTACTTTGGTCAGAAGAACTGTGATGTCACATGCCTGATGCAGAACAGCATTTTTTTCATTGTTTATGATAAAGAAATGCATGAATGTTGTTGGTAAACATTGAATTAAAGCAGCATTTGTTGCTTTTTAATCTCAGTGAGGGTTAGGGTTGCTGTATCACAGAGCAACAATGCAGTGAAGTAGTGATGCAACAAAGCAGCAAAGCAATGATGCAGCGATGCAGTGATGCAATGAAGCAGTGAGTAACAATACTACGAAGCAGCAATGCAACAGAGGAGCAAAGCAACAATGCAGTGATGCAACAGAGCAGTGATGCAACAATGCAGCGAAGCAGTGAATCAGTGATGCAATAATGCAGTGATGCGGTGATGCAACAGAGGAAGCAAAGCAATGATGCAGTTATGAAAAAAGCAGTGATGCAACAGAAGAGAACTGCAACAAAGGAGCGAACAATGCAACAATGCAGCGATGCAATGATGCAGTGATGCAACAATGCAGAGATGCAACAGAGCAGTGATGCAACAATGCAGCGATGCAACGATGCAGTGACGCAACGGAGCAGCGATGCAACGATGCAGTGATGCAACAGTGCAGCGGTGCAATAGAGCAGCGATGTAACGGAGCAGTGATGATACGGTGCAACGGTGCAACGAAGCAGTGATGCAACGATGTAATGATGCCGAGATTCAGCGATGCAGTGGTGCAACAATGCAACAAAGCAGTGAAGCGACGATGTAATGATGCTGAAGTTCAACGATGCAGTGATGCAACAGACCAGTGATGCATCAATCCAGCAATGCAACAAAACAGCGATGCAGCAACGTGACAAACAGCGACGCAAAGATACAGAGATGCAACGGAGCAGTGACGCAACAGAATTTGAATCGGCTTGTTCCTGGGGTGCGTGTGTGTGTGTGTGTGTGTTTTTGCAACATTGTGGGGACCATGTTCCGGATTTTTACCATCACTGTGGGGACGTCTTGCCCTCATGGGGACATTTTCCCGGTCCCCACGGGTCCAAACCCCGTTTTGAGGGTCAAGATTAGGTTTTAGAAATTAAGTTACGATTAGGTTTTGGTTAGGGTTAGGACAAGGGTTAGGTTTAGCTAATCAGTTATGGTCGTTAGGTTTAGGGTAAGGGGCTAGGGAATGCATTATGTCAATGGATGTACCCCACGGGATATAAAAACAAACGTGTGTGTGTTGCAGTCCTGAAACACAGAAATCTGATGTTGAACTGCAACATAACTGATGAGACAAAGATTCTTTCTCCTCTGATTTAAATAAAAGTCTAAATGATGGCAGAGGTCCGGTTTTCTACGCCGTTTCAGTTCTGATGAGTTGCGTCTGGAATGAAGCTGGTGTCAGTTCGTCCTCCATGACGGTAACATCCTGGTTACTTTTACCTGCAGCGTGTCTGTATGTGGAGAAGCGGAGATGTTCCGCAGCTACAGGACATTTCCGGAAAATGTTTCTTTAGTTCATATACGAGTGTTTCTAACCGTAAATGTGGGAGCTTCATTCACAGAATATCAGAATATCTGTTGCTCCTGAAAGCACCATAAATCTCAACCTCCGGTTTGTACTTCATATTAGAAATGAAAACGCTCTCTAACATATCTGCTGCAGTCGGCTTACTGAGAAAACTCCAGACAGAAAATACTTAGAAAAGATTTCCTTTTCAGAAGTGATATTGCAGTAAAGTCGACGCGTTATAAATACACAGGTGGAGAAAATAAACTTCTGCTCCTCCAGGGTTGACCACACACTGCAGCATCATGACTCACTTCTGCTTTTAGTGCAGACGTGTGGAGGGGAGGAAAGAGATGCTGATCTTATCACAGCTGTTTGCACACATGCAGTTTCCCACATCTGCAGCTATTTACCACCTCTGAGCGTGCAAGTTCCCCCGAGTAATATTCCCCCGAGTCATGTTTCCCTGAGTCAGTGATTTGCATACAGTCATCCTCTAAATTATTCATACCTTCCAATTAAAGAAAAGGCTAAATTCACAATAATAATTCAAATAACAAGAAACTAAAGAAACTAATAATATATATAAATTTACTAAATTATAATTTAGTGAAATAAAATATTGCTTTTGAATTGTAGTTGGAAATGAAAATAATAAAAAAAAACTGGCAGACACATTAAAGCACCTTTCCAGTGGACAAAAACACCTGTCAGCAGGTGTAGACGTGTTTTTGGACATTACAGAAACACCTGATTGCAGTGATTACCTCAGAATGTTGCTCAATCAAATTTTAGCTTCGGAGCCCCATCATGCTTGTTGGCTTGTTGTAATGTGTTTGTGTTTGTTTTTAATATTTCTTTTGAAACACAATTCAAATTCAGTGTTGTGAATTTTTATTTATTATTACTTTTGTCAATTTCATCTTATTTCACTGACAGATGATTTTTTTTTTCCTTCTTTAATCGGAGGGTGTCAATAATCTTGAGCAGGACTGTATTTTTCAGAGAGCAGCTAAAGGACCTTTATTTTGGAACTATTATTTTGTTATTGACCTGGTTTGACGTTTGCTCTTCACAGGGAACTTTTCATGCAGCCAGAAGGCGTAGTTACTCACCAGTTCCTACATATGAAGACAAATATAAACCAGACGTGAGACGTCCTTGTCTGCTTCTGCACGATAAAGCTTTTTATGCTTTGAAATTCTTTATATCTTAAAACAAAATCTATTTTGACTGTTAAATGACCATGTTTGGTAAGGACAGAACTCTTACAGTCTAGTTAAAAACCTCAGTAACATCGGACCGGGGTATAAGAGTTACTGTCACCTGATGTTCCCCCTTCTGTAATAAGACTGGGTTTTCTCTCTTTTTCTCATTTTTATTTAATACAGAACTACCAGTTCATAATTTAATATGGGACAAAACTTTTGATTTATTGCTATATAGATTTGCCCTCAACCCATTATATGAAAACCAATGACCGACATCAATGGGAAATACTTAATTTTGTCTAACTTAGTGCACAGACACACCCTTAGAACAGGGATACTGTAGGTTGCACTGAGGGGGGCTCTGGTGGTTCACTAGACTACCCCCCCCCCCCCCCCCCCCCCCCCACACACACACACACACACACACACACTTCAGGAAGTGTTGTACTACTTCAAAGTGGAGGTCTTTCAGTGTTCTTGTATTTGTTGCTTTGTTTTACTTTATGATGTTTTCAGTTCATTTTATAGTTTAAAAACAGTTCTGGTTTGGTCACCAACAGGTTATTTGTCTACCTGTGTTAACTCTGGATGTAAATGCAATGTCAGGAATATAGAGTAGTTACTCTAAATGTGAACGGCTTACACAATCCAATTAAAAGGAGCAAGGTTATTGCAAAGATGAAGAGGGAGAGACTACATGTAATATTCTGGCAGGAAACCCATCTCAATAAAATTGAACATGAAAAGTTGAAAAAATATGGCTTCAGAAATACATTTTATTCATACTGTAAGAATGGGAGAAAAAGAGGGGTAGCCGTATTGATTCCTGATAGAGTGAATTTCAAACTGACTTCAGAACTTCGTGACAAAGAGGGTAGGTTTGTACTTGTTAAGGGGTTCCTTGAACAGAAAGAAGTTACATTAGTTAATGTATATATACCACCTTCCCAGGACAATTCCTGTGTCAGAGAAATTTTTGGTTTGATTGCTTCTGAATCCTCTGGGGTCCTCATATGTGGAGGAGACTGGAATACGCAGCTCCAATGTAAGTTAGACTCCTCTAACACCTTAAAAAGACTGGCTCCCAATGCTAGAGCAATTAAGAACATGCTGTCAGAACTTGGGATGATTGATGCATGGAGGGAGTTCCACCCAACAGAAAAACAGTATACATTTTATTCAGCAAGTCACAAAGTGCACTCAAGAATTGACTATTTTTTTATATATAATTCAGACAGGCACAGACTTAAGGAGTGCAGTATAGGGATCCGAGATGTCTCTGACCATTCACCCGTTTATTTGACCCTGCACCTAGACAACAAAAAGAAAAACACATACTGGCGGCTTAACACAAGTATCCTAAATGACAACACATGCAAGAACTATGTACAAAATGAATTTAAAGATTACATGGATCATAATGATAATGGGGAGGTATCACCTAGTGTTCTGTGGGATGCTGCTAAATCAGTGATTAGGGGAAAGCTTATTGCCTATACATCACATAAGAAAAAGGAAAGAGAAAAACTGCTATCTAATTTACAAGAAAATCTCAAAATGTTGGAGAAAGAACATGTGGAAGGGAAAGATCCTCAAACCCTCAATAAAATTAACAAAATTAAAAAGGAGTTAAACAGACTCTATGAGAAGGAATTGGAGAAAAAAACAAAGTTTATCAAGCAGAGATATTATGAGAACGGCCCCAGGGCTTCAAAGCTACTTGCATGGAGGCTAAGAAAACAACAGGCAGAGAGCTCCATATTTGAAATAAGAAACCCTAGGACTAACAAAGTCTGCCACAAATTAGAGGACATACAACAAATTTTTGAAAACTATTATAGGGAACTATACAGGGACCCAAACACAACTAGCCCTCTGGACATAAATACATTTTTAGAATCTTTAGACTTGCCCTCAATAGGTGAAAACCAGAACAAAGCCCTAATTGCAGATATTACAAAGGAGGAACTAGAAAAGGCAATCTCTGACCTGAAGCCCAACAAAGCACCTGGAACAGATGGCTTTCCAGCAGAATGGTACAAGACCTTTAAGGATCAAATAGTACCCATACTTCTGAACTGCTTTAACCACACACTTCATGAAGGAGATCCACCAAGAACATGGAGGGAAGCAATAATTTCAATTATTCATAAGGAGGGAAAGGATAAAAAAGAATGCAGTGCATATAGACCTATTTCTGTTCTGAATATAGATTATAAGTTGTATGCGTTAATACTGGCAAAGAGGCTAGAACATATAATCCCAGATCTGGTGGATTCAGATCAAACTGGTTTTGTGAGCGGCAGACAGACACAGGACAGCATTAGACGGGTGCTGCATGTGCTTGACCAAGTGACTAATGAGAGGAATAACAAAGTTGCAGTACTCAGTCTAGATGCCGAAAAGGCGTTTGACTCCGTTCGTTGGCAGTATCTGTATCTAGCGCTGAGAAGATTCGGATTTAAAGATGACTCTATTAGATGTTTTAAAACTCTATACCTCTCTCCAAGTGCCAGAATAAAAATTAATGGGCATCTGTCACTGCCCATTGAGTTAGAGCGAGGCTGCCGTCAAGGTTGTCCTCTCAGCCCGGCACTTTTCTCCCTTTTTATTGAACCCTTAGCACAATCAATTAGGGATGATCCCTTGATAAAAGGAATAGTGGTTAGGGGTTTGGAACAAAAGATTTGTCTGTATGCGGATGACGTCCTCCTGTTTATTTCGGAGCCAGAGGCTAGTATCCCCAAGGTAATGTCCACACTAATAGACTTTGGTACCTACTCGGGTTATAAATTAAATGTGCAGAAAACCCAAATTTTAAGTTATAATTACACCCCCCAGAAAAGCATATTAAATCAATATAATTTTAAGTGGAACTCAAAGGAAATTAAGTACCTGGGGGTTACAATCACTAAAGATCTCAGTCAGTCAGTCAGTCATTTTCTGTACCGCTTATCCAGTTCAGGGTCGCGGGGGTTGCTGGAGCCTATCCCAGCTATTATCAGGCGAGAGGCAGGGTACACCCTGGACAGGTCGCCAGTCTGTCGCAGGGCCAACACAGAGAGACAGACAATCATTCACACTCACATTCATTCCTAGGGGCAATTTAGAGTGATCAATTAACCTAACCGGGTACTCCGGCTTCCTCCCACAGTCCAAAGACATGCATGTTAGGTTAGGTCACTAAAGATC
Source organism: Atherinomorus stipes (assembly GCA_023101725.1). Taxonomy (NCBI): domain Eukaryota; kingdom Metazoa; phylum Chordata; class Actinopteri; order Atheriniformes; family Atherinidae; genus Atherinomorus; species Atherinomorus stipes. Next base: position 20,713 of record JALJCO010007046.1, on the reverse strand, counting down.
TTTCCAAATTAAATGAAAGGAACTATGGCCCCATAAGTAGACGTATCAAGTCTGACATTGACCGATGGTCTCAACTTCCTTTAGACATGCACAATAGGATAGAAATAATAAAAATGAACCTACTTCCTAGATTCTTATATCTTTTTCAATGCCTGCCAGTTAGGGTTGCACCAAAGCAATTTAATGAATGGGATAAGTGGATCTCAAGATTCATATGGGCAGGGAGAAGGCCAAGAATCCAATTCAAAACCCTGCAGCTGCCTAAAGAGAAAGGAGGTAGATCCCTACCATGCTTGGCAGACTACTATAAGGCAGCACAATTAAGACCACTTGCATGCTGTTGTGATTTAAATTATACTGCAAAATGGAAGGATCTGGAAATTTCACAATTAAGTATACCGTTACAATCTTTACTCGGTAGTAGGAGATTATATGTACAACACTCCAATGACCTGAATCAATGGTCTAAAGTATGTTTACAAATCTGGTTTAAGGAATGTAAATTACCACTACTTGAAAGACGGTCTAAACAGTTGAGATGGGTTGCCTTTGATCCCGACTTCAAGCCTGCAAAGATTGATGAGAGATTCGAACACTGGCATAAAAGGGAATTACTTCCTACTGCTCAATTTCACTGAAGGGGGAATTAAATAGTTTTAAGAAAATTTCAGATACATACGGGCTGGATAAGTCAGATTTATTTAGGTATCTTCAAACCAGGTCGTATTTTAACGAAGAGATAAAACCAACAGAGGAATGTGAACCTAACTTAATTGACATCTTTATTGACATGTACAAAAATAAAGACCATAAGAAACTTGTTTCAAGATTGTACTCTCATATTCACTTGAATAAGAAACACTCAACGGATAAGATTAGATTAAAGTGGGAGAAAGAATCTGGGTCTGTTATTACAGAGGAGGAGTGGTTGAATATGTGCATTGTACAGTCAACTTCCACTAATTCTGGTCTTTGGAGAGATTTCTGCTGGCGGAATTTGGTTAGATATTTCATTACTCCTAAACTGCAATGTGTGCAGTCCAGGGAGACAACCAGGGGTCTGTGTTGGAGGAAATGTGGAGAAGAGCTGGCAGACCACTTCTATATTTTCTGGAGTTGCCCAGCTGTTCAGTCATACTGGCAAGAGATCATACGAATGATCCAAAGTATTTTTGGCAATAAGATCTGCTGTTCCTTTACTACAATTTATCTGGGAAATATCCCACCCAATTTACCGGGGCGGGACAAATATCTTTTAAAAATATTATTAGCAGCTAGCAAGAAAGTTATAACCCGCAAATGGTTACAGGCCACACCTCCAACAGAGACAGACTGGATTGATATTGTTACCAACATTCAAAACATGGAAAGAATGACTTTTTCATTAAACCTACAAATGGACAAGTATTTGCAATATTGGGAAAAATGGATTGTGTTTGTGACTATAAGAGACGCTCTCTGAGCCATCACTGCATTAACTGACTTATTTCCATTAGTTTGAGATCTGTATGAGGTGACCAACTGTTGTTCTACGTTTTTCTACTGTATGTTGTGTATTTTTTTTCCCATAAAAATAAAGTAAAAAAAAAAAAAAAAAAAAATCTATTTTATATCAAAGCCAAGGAGTGACCAAACAGCCATGCTGAGAATGTGCATCGTAAACTCTGAACTGCTGCAAAGTCCGAGCAGGAATTTGTTTAAAAGGCTCAGACTGGTGATTTTCAGCAGCTACGGGATAAAACCTGAAGCGAGCGTACGCTGTTGATACGATGTACCCGAGCAAGACTGGACGTTCAATGTCAATGAGGATTAAATTGTAGGGATGCACCGAAATGAAAATACTTGACCGAAACCGAAAACAAAAAATGAACAAATCAAGGCCCGAAAACCGAACACCGAAAAAAATGTCAATTATTAGAACTGTAGCACTTTTAGCTACGATGTGTACTAACTTCACTAAAATCAATCATTGCAACAAATCAAGTACAAAAGTATCAAAATATTTATTTACCCCTGACATTACAGAATGTACACTATAGATTAAAAATCAAAATAAAATATTTAGTTTGACTCCACTCGTGTACATTACATAATGCCTTTAACATTTTTTTTCTGTAGGACTTTTACAACAAATAATAATATACAGGCTTATAACTGACTGGCTGCTGAAAGACAGTGAAATTAAATATATTTTCACATAAAAACACAAAGTTCATAAGTTGCGTGCTGGATGCGCTGTTTGTTGCATCATCACAAGTTTCGGCCGTGTTGTTTCGGTGATTTATGTCTTTCGGCCGAAAACCGAAAATGCACTTTTGGGTCATTTTTGGCCGAAAACTTTTGGTGGCCGAATTTTCGGTGCATCCCTATTAAATTGGTGACATGAACCCCCCCATTAAAGACAGAAAAATCAGCTGTCAGTGAAATAAGTGGAAATTGACTAAAGTAATAATCAATAAAAATTCTCTAAAAAGCATGACATTGATTCTGAATTGTGGTTCAACAGAAATATTAAAAACACACACACAAAAAATAAAACAAGTAAAAAAGCATGATGGGGCTCTGAAGCTAAAATGTTGAGCAACACTTTGATTCAATCACTGCAATCAGGTGTTTCTGTAACGTCCAATCAGACGTCTGCACCTGCTGACAGGTATGTTGGTCCATGTTCATGAGAAAGATGCTCTGATGTGTCTGAGACAGTTTTGGTTATTTTTTAAATCATTCATATTTTCAACCACAATTCAAAAGCAAAAATCTATTAAACTAAAATATAATTTTCTATCTAATTCAATTTAATTAATCTTTGGTTTCTTGTTATTTGAATTAGAATTGTGAATTAAGTCTTTTCTTCTAATTGGAGGATGCCTGTATACACATACACATATACAGTATATATATGGGGTGTATCAGTGATGGACAAGAAGCCGAGTACAGGGAACTAGTCAGTCAGTTTGTGAAATGGTAACAATCAGCTCATCTTAAATACCAGCAAGACTAAAGAGATGATTGTTGACTTCAGGAGGAGCAAGAATAAGCAGCATAGTCCTGTCTACATCCTGGAAGAGGAGGTGGAGGTGGTGGAGAACTACAAATACCTGGAGTTCAGCTGGACAACAGACTCGACTGGAAATGCAACACTGACTACATCTACAAGAAAGGTCAGAGCAGACTCTACTTCTTAAGGAAGCTGAGATCATTCAACGTCTGCACCAAGATGTTGCAGATCTTCTACAAGTCTGTTGTGGAAAGTGACATCAGCGTTGCAGCATCTGCTGGGGCAGCAGCATCAGAACCAGAACCAGGACCAGAACCAGGACCAGGACCAGAATCAGGACCAGAACCAGAACCAGGACCAGGACCAGAACCAGAACCAGAACCAGAACCAGAGACTTGAAGAAACTAAACAAGCTGATCAAGAAAGCTGGTTCTGTGCTGGGGATAACTCTGGAGCCGCTGGAGCTGATCGTTCAAAAAAGAATGCTGCACAAGCTGATGAAGATGATGGAGGACACTTCCTCCTCTCCACAACACGGTGAAGAATCAACAGGGTGTGTTCAGTGGGAGGCTGCGTCAAGTTCACTGTAGGACGGAGAGATACAGAAATTCATTCCTGCAGCAGCATCACCCTGAAGAACAAGACTGACTGACTTTTTACAATACTGAATTTTCCTTCTGGGATGAATAAAGTATTTTTCATTTCATTTCATATATGTATATATGTATATATATATATATATATATATATATATATATATATACATATAAGGCCTTGAAATGGACCAAAATTGTAAAAGCCTCAAGTATTTTTTGACAATGTCAGTGTTAATCTGATTAGACCTTTTTTTTTTTTTTTTAGAATTTTTTTCCTCTAATTTATTGTATAATTTTTTCATTATATGTATTTATTTCTAATGCTGTCGTGTCATACTTCCATGATATATATAATATATAATATATAATGCAAGTCCGCAAAAGTACGCATATTGAGAAACGGCCTATGTTCCATGAGTGGAGAAAGATTTTACCAGAATTAGTCCTTGAATGTTTGCCCAGAATATTTTAAATAAAGTTGTTTGAAAAAAAACAAAAAAAAAAAAACCTTTCCCCGCGTTTCCGCTTCCGGGTTGTAATGTTTACACCTGGCTCTGCGCTGCTACAGGAGTTGTTCTGCTGCGCGAGGACCTCACCTGTAAAAAATGAAACGCAACACGGTGGTCTACTGCTGGGATGCGCTCGCGCTCGTTTCCGCGTGATAACAGCAGAAGCTGAACTTCCGACATTTCCGCGCCGTCATCAAACGCAGCAGGCGGAGCTGAGCTAACAGGCTAACAGTTAGCATCGGTTTGTTTTCATTCGCAGGAAAGTTTGAACCTTCCAGGATTTTCTTCAGGAATAACAGAGACGGAGCGGCTTTCACAGCCGGTAAGAGACGAGAGGAAAGACGCATTTTTATAATATTTCAGATCCTGAAGCTGCAAAGAGCGCGATGTTGTCATAGACCTGCTTTAGTCTCCACAAGCTGGACAAAAGATGTCATTCAAGACATAAACCTGCAGTTCTAATAATCACTTAAGCACATGAAACTCTAGTTTTTATTTAATTAATTAATCAAGTAATGTATGTATTTGTTTATGTATTTATTTATTTACGTATGTATGTATTTGTTTGTGTATGTATGTATGTGTTTATTTATTTTCGTATGTATGTATGTATTTAAGTATTTATTTATCCATCCATCCTCCATCGCTGCACTCTCAGACCAGCTGCTGAACCACAACCATGAAGAAGAAGAGCAAGCGTCCCGTCCAGACCGGCAGGTTGCAGAAGGTGACGTCATCTGGAACCAGAGGAAGACCCCGGAAGAGTCTCGGACCAGCAGACGGGTCCTCCTGTGACCCGGCAGGACCCGAAACCACCAACTCAGACTTCAGCACGATGACGGCGGACGATTGTCAGAAACCTCCAGAGAGCAGGTCCAGGTCTGCAGGTGAGCAGGACCACGTCTGCAGGTCCAGGTCTAGATGTGCAGGTCCAGGTCTGCAGGTGAGCAGGACCACGTCTGCAGGTCCAGGTCTAGATGTGCAGGTTCAGGTCTGCAGGTCCAGGTCTAGATGTGCAGATTCAGGTGAGCAGGTCCAGGTCTAGATGTGCAGGTCCAGGTCTGCAGGTGAGCAGGACCACGTCTGCAGGTGAGCAGGACCACGTCTGCAGGTGAGCTGGTCCAGGTCTAGATGTGCAGGTCCAGGTCTAGATGTGCAGGTTCAGGTCTGCAGGTGAGCAGGTCCAGGTCTAGATGTGCAGGTTCAGGTCTGCAGGTGAGCAGGTCCAGGTCTAGATGTGCAGGTTCAGGTCTGCAGGTGAGCAGGTCCAGGTCTAGATGTGCAGGTCCAGGTCTGCAGGTGAGCAGGTCCAGGTCTAGATGTGCAGGTTCAGGTCTGCAGGTGTGTTATATGTGAGATTGTTTCCATCTTTAGTCTCCAGGCAGGTAGATTGTAGTAAAACAGTTGTAAATACTTACATGATACAGACAACTCGTACTGATATCAGAACAGGAAACGTGAAACACATTTAAACAAAGTCAACATGTTAAAAAAAATGATTTAGTTTCTGAATATTTATAAAAACATCAGTATTATGTGGGTACACGAGTTTTTCTCGTTGCTTCAGGCTGGTTTTACATGTTGTCAGTTTCTCTGATTGTTACAAGTAGTTTATTCCAGGAGTGTGTACCTCTGAATGACGCTGCCGAAGAGACCTGCAAAAACACCACCCAGAGACCCGCAACGGGTCAGGTACCTGCAAAAACACCACCCAGAGACCCGCAACGGGTCGCGTACCCGCAAAAACACCACCCAGAGACCCGCAACGGGTCAGGTACCTGCAAAAACACCACCCAGAGACCCGCAACGGGTCGCGTACCCGCAAAAACACCACCCAGAGACCCGCAACGGGTCGCGTACCCACAAAAACACCACCCAGAGACCCGCAACGGGTCGCGTACCCGCAAAAACACCACCCAGAGACCCGCAACGGGTCAGGTACCTGCAAAAAAAACACCCAGAGACCCGCAACGGCTCAGGTACCCGCAAAAACACCACCCAGAGACCCGCAACGGGTCGCGTACCCGCAAAAACACCACCCAGAGACCCGCAACGGGTCAGGTACCTGCAAGAAAAACACCCAGAGACCCGCAACGGCTCAGGTACCCGCAAAAACACCACCCAGAGACCCGCAACGGGTCGCGTACCCGCAAAAACACCACCCAGAGACCCGCAACGGGTCGCGTACCCGCAAAAACACCACCCAGAGACCCTAACGGGTCAGGTACCTGCAAAAACACCACCCAGAGACCCGCAACGGGTCAGGTACCTGCAAAAACACCACCCAGAGACCCGCAACGGGTCAGGTACCTGCAAAAACACCACCCAGAGACCCGCAACGGGTCGCGTACCCGCAAAAACACCACCCAGAGACCCGCAACGGGTCGCGTACCCGCAAAAACACCACCCAGAGACCCGCAACGGGTCACGTACCCGCAAAAACACCACCCAGAGACCCGCAACGGGTCGCGTACCCGCAAAAACACCACCCAGAGACCCGCAACGGGTCGCGTACCCGCAAAAACACCACCCAGAGACCCGCAACGGGTCAGGTACCTGCAAAAACACCACCCAGAGACCCGCAACGGGTCAGGTTCCTGCAAAAACACCACCCAGAGACCCGCAACGGGTCGCGTACCCGGCAAAAACACCACCCAGAGACCCGCAACGGGTCGGGTACCCGCAAAAACACCACCCAGAGACCCGCAACGGGTCAGGTACCCGCAAAAACACCACCCAGAGACCCGCAACGGGTCGCGTACCCGCAAAAACACCGCCCAGAGACCCGCAACGGGTCAGGTACCCGCAAAAACGCCACCCAGAGACCCGCAACGGGTCAGGTACCTGCAAAAACACCACCCAGAGACCCGCAACGGGTCAGGTACCTGCAAAAACACCACCCAGAGACCCGCAACGGGTCAGGTACCTGCAAAAACACCACCCAGAGACCCGCAACGGGTCAGATACCTGCTAAAACACCACCCAGAGACCCGCAACGGGTCTGGTACCTGCAAAAACACCACCCAGAGACCCGCAACGGGTCAGGTACCCGCAAAAACACCACCCATAGACCCGCAACGGGTCGCGTACCCGCAAAAACACCACCCAGAGACCCGCAACGGGTCAGGTACCCGCAAAAACACCACCCAGAGACCCTCAATGGGTCACGTACCCGCAAAAACACCACCCAGAGACCCGCAACGGGTCGCGTACCCGCAAAAACACCACCCAGAGACCCGCAACGGGTCGCGTACCCGCAAAAACACCACCCAGAGACCCGCAACGGGTCAGGTACCTGCAAAAACACCACCCAGAGACCCGCAACGGGTCAGGTTCCTGCAAAAACACCACCCAGAGACCCGCAACGGGTCGCGTACCCGCAAAAACACCACCCAGAGACCCGCAACGGGTCGGGTACCCGCAAAAACACCACCCAGAGACCCGCAACGGGTCAGGTACCCGCAAAAACACCACCCAGAGACCCGCAACGGGTCGCGTACCCGCAAAAACACCGCCCAGAGACCCGCAACGGGTCAGGTACCCGCAAAAACGCCACCCAGAGACCCGCAACGGGTCAGGTACCTGCAAAAACACCACCCAGAGACCCGCAACGGGTCAGGTACCTGCAAAAACACCACCCAGAGACCCGCAACGGGTCAGGTACCTGCAAAAACACCACCCAGAGACCCGCAACGGGTCAGATACCTGCTAAAACACCACCCAGAGACCCGCAACGGGTCTGGTACCTGCAAAAACACCACCCAGAGACCCGCAACGGGTCAGGTACCCGCAAAAACACCACCCATAGACCCGCAACGGGTCGCGTACCCGCAAAAACACCACCCAGAGACCCGCAACGGGTCAGGTACCCGCAAAAACACCACCCAGAGACCCGCAACGGGTCGCGTACCCGCAAAAACACCTCCCAGAGACCCGCAACGGGTCGCCTAACCACAAAAACATCATCCAGAGACCCGCAACAGGTCAGGTACCCGCAAAAACACCGCCCAGACACCTGCAACGGGTTGCGTACCCGCAAAAACACCACCTCGAGACCCGCAACGAGTCGGGGTACCAGCGAAAACTCCACTTAGAGACCCGCAACGGGTCAGGTACCTGCAAAAACACCACCCAGAGACCCGCATCGGGTCGGGTACCGCAAAAACAGCATCCAGAGACCCGCAACGAGTCCCTACCCGCAAAAACACCACCCAGAGACCCGCAACGGGTTGCATACCTGCAAAAACACCACCAAGAGACCCGCAACGGGTCCCGTACCCGCAAAAACACCACCCAGAGACCCGCAACGGGTCCCGTACCCGCAAAAACACCGCCCAGAGACCCGCAACGGGTCCCGTACCCGCAAAAACACCACCCAGAGACCCTCAACGGGTTGCGTACCTGCAAAAACACCACCCAGAGACCCGCAACGGGTTGCGTACCTGCAAAAACACCACCTAGAGACCTGCAACGGGTCCCGTACCCGCAAAAACACCACCCACAGACCCGCAACGGGTTGCGTACCTGCAAAAACACCGCCTAGAGACCCGCAATGGGTTGGGTACCCGCAAAAACACCACCCAGAGACCCGCAACGGGTTGCATACCTGCAAAAACACCAGCCAGAGACCCTCAACGGGTTGCATACCTGCAAAAACACCAGCCAGAGACCCTCAACGGGTTGCGTACCTGCAAAAACACCACCCAGAGACCCGCAACGGGTTGCGTACCTGCAAAAACACCACCTACAGACCTGCAACGGGTCCCGTACCCGCAAAAACACCACCCACAGACCCGCAACGGGTTGCGTACCTGCAAAAACACCGCCTAGAGACCTGCAATGGGTCGGATACCCGCACAAACACTACCTAGAGACCTGCAATGGGTCGGATACCCGCACAAACACCACCTACAGACCCGCAACGGGTCGGGTAACAGCCAAAACACCACCCAGAGACCTGCAACGGGTCGGGTACCTGCTAAAACACCACCCAGAGACCCGCAACGGGTCCCGTACCCCCAAAAACACCACCCAGAGACCCACAACGGGTCCCGTACCCGCAAAAACACGATCCAGAGACCTGCAACGGGTCCCGTACCCGCAAAAACACCACCCAGAGACCCACAACGGGTCCCGTACCCGCAAAAACACCACCCAGAGACCCGCAACGGGTCAGGTACCCGCAACAACACCACCCAGAGACCAGCAACGGGTTGCATACCTGCAAAAACACCACCAAGAGACCCTCAACGGGTTGCGTACCTGCAAAAACACCACCCACAGACCCGCAACAGGTTGCGTACCTGCAAAAACACCACCTAGAGACCCGCAATAGGTCGGGTACCCGCTAAAACACCACCCAGAGAACTGCACCGGGTCGCGTACCCGCCAAAACACCACCCAGAGACCCGTAACGGGTCAGGGAGCCGCAAAAACACCACCTAGAGACCCGCAATGGGTCAGGTACCCGCAAAAACACCACCTAGAGATCCGCAATGGGTCAGGGAGCCGCAAAAACACCACCTAGAGACCCACAATGGGTCGGGTACCCGCAAAAACACCACCTAGAGATCCGCAATGGGTCAGGGAGCCGCAAAAACACCACCCAGAGACCCGCAATGGGTCAGGTACCCGCTAAAACACCACCCAGAGACCCACAACGGGTCGCGTACCCGCAAAAACACCACCCAGAGACCCGCAACGGGTCGCGTACCCGCAAAAACACCACCCAGAGACCCGCAATGGGTCAGGTACCCGCTAAAACACCACCCAGAGACCCACAACGGGTCGCATACCCGCAAAAACACCACCCAGAGACCCGCAACGGGTCGCGTACCCGCAAAAACACCACCCAGAGACCCGCAATGGGTCAGATACCCGCAAAAACACCACCTAGAGATCCGCAATGGGTCAGGGAGCCGCAAAAACACCACCCAGAGACCCGAAATGGGTCAGGTAGCCGCAAAAACACCACCTAGAGACCCACAATGGGTCGGGTACCCGCAAAAACACCACCTAGAGATCCGCAACGGGTCAGGTAGCCGCAAAAACACACCCAGAGACCCGCAACGGGTCGCGTACCCGCAAAAACACCACCTAGAGACCCGCAATGGGTCGGGTACCCGCAAAAACACCACCTAGAGATCCGCAATGGGTCAGGGAGCCGCAAAAACACCACCCAGAGACCCGCAATGGGTCAGGTACCCGCTAAAACACCACCCAGAGACCCGCAACGGGTCGCGTACCCGCAAAAACACCACCCAGAGACCCGCAACGTGTCAGGTAGCCGCAAAAACACCACCCAGAGACCCGCAACGGGTCAGGTAGCCGCAAAAGCACCACCCAGAGACCCGCAACAGGTCGCGTACCCGCAAAAACACCACCCAGAGACCCGCAATGGGTCGGGTACCCGCAAAAACACCACCTAGAGATCCGCAATGGGTCAGGGAGCCGCTAAAACACCACCCAGAGACCCGAAATGGGTCAGGTAGCCGCAAAAACACCACCTAGAGACCCGCAATGGGTCGGGTACCCTCAAAAACACCACCTAGAGATCCGCAATGGGTCAGGGAGCCGCAAAAACACCACCCAGAGACCCGCAATGGGTCAGGTACCCGCTAAAACACCACCCAGAGACCCGCAACGGGTCGCGTACCCGCAAAAACACCACCCAGAGACCCGCAACGTGTCAGGTACCTGCAAAAACACCACCCAGAGACCCGCAACGGGTCCCGTACCCGCAAAAACGGGTACTTCTTTTAGAAGTGCCGAGAACGAAGCTAAAGCAATGGGGCGACTGCTCGTTCTCAGCTGCTGGCCCCAGATTGTGGAACTCACTGCCCCCCGACATTCGTCTCACGACTGAACTGGGCTCTTTTAAATCTAAGTTAAAGACATATTTTTTTAGTCTAGCTTTTAATTCTAACTAGTTTATTTATTAAAGGTTTTTACTCTCTCTTAGGTACACCCTGCACTCCCCCGAGTAGCCTGTTCTGATTCTCTGTTGGTTGTTTTCACTCTTAACTCTTTTTTGTTCTTCACTTTTTCTAGTATTTAAGTTTGCATTTTTATGTTTTACATTGTTGTCTCTTTTTCTGTTACCCTACTGTAAAGCACTTTGTGTGTTCAATGGGTACTGTAAAGGGCTATATAAATAAATTTGATTTGATTTGATTTGAAAAACACCGCCCGGAGACCCACAACGGGTCCCGTACCCGCAAAAACACCGCCCAGAGACCCGCAATGGGTTGCAACCTGCAAAAAAACGTCCAGTCAGACGTCTCCACTTGCTTACAGGTATGTTGGTCCATGTTCATGGGAAAGATGCTCTGATGTGTCTGTGACAGTTTGTTTTAATTCAGAAAAAAATACAATTCACCATCACCAGTACATTTTTATTTATTAGCCTTTTCAGTTTTTTGTTCTTTGAATCACTGTTGTGAATTTTTCCTTTTCTTTCATGGCAGGGTGTTTCATGTTCAGCTGTATTGTACCGTCACATTCACTGGCTATGACGCACTTAAAGAGACGGACTCCAATTTACCGATTTACACCCCCCCCCCCCCCCCAAAACAAAAACATCTACAAATGCTGGTATCGTGCCGTTTTTTCCGCTGTAGTATTGCAGTACTATCATGATACCGGTGTACCTTGCAACCCTGGATGTTACCATCTTCTTCATGCTGGTGTTTCTGGATCTGACAGCGGTCACACTGCCAATGCGCTGTTCTAATGATGTGACAGAGGTGGCGTGTCCTACCAGCTGGACGCGCGTCCTACCAGCTGGACACACGTCCTACCAGCTGGACGCGTGTCCTACCAGCTGTAACCTGCCTCATGTCTGTCCCGCAGGCAGGTCCTCGGCCGCCCTCTGCCGGCTCTGCCATGGCCGCTTCTCCCCCCGCAGCCTGCGACACGCCTTCCACAGGTGTCCTCAGGACTCCGTGGTGGACGGGTCCACCGCCGCGCGCTCCCCGCTGCGGTTCCACACGGACTTCCAGCGCCTGGTGGGCGTCCAGCTGGACCGCGACCCCCGTCTGTCGGAGTTCGTCTGTAAGAAATGCCACGCCAAGTTCTACAAGTGCCACAGCATACTGGTCCGGTTCCTGCAGCGGGTCAACCTGCCGCCGCGGGGGAAGGAGAACCGGAACGGCCGGTGAGTCGCAAAGTCCGGCTGCGATCGCGGAACCGCTTTTTCCCAGAAAACGCGACCTGTAAGTGTGTTTGTTCCTCAGGAAGAAGGCGGCGCGTCCGGAGTCTCCGGTGAACCGCAGCCTCAGCAGTAGGTGGAGCATCTCCGGTTGTTGTTGTTTACAGCGTTACCTGGTTGTTTACTAATGGCTGTCCGTCCAGCTGCAGCTTCTCCGTCCTTCACCTCCGACCACCGCTGCCTCCTCAGCCTGGTGTCCTGGGCGCACCACCACGGGGGGGCGTGCAGCTCCTGCCCCGACCTGAAGGAGGTGCTGGAGGGTCGGCGCGCCGCCGTGTGGGGCTGCGTGGACGGACATCGCTACGTTATGGACGCACGCGGCGCCACGCCGTCTCCTGGCAACGCCAGAGAGGACGAGGAGGAGCGGGGACAGGAGGATGGAGATGAGGAAGAGGAGCTGGGACAGGAGAACGGAGACGAGGAAGATGAGCAGCCTTTAGCTGGACGGATCAACACGCTGGAGCAGCACAGTCCACCTGCAGACACGGGACAGACGTGGACGCCAGCGGTGGACGACTGGACGGGCAGCAGCGAAGGTGAGACAGAGGACAGATGACTGGTTCCCCTGAGACACAACGATGCTGGACATGGACAGTCAGGGATACACATGTAGAGACCAGCTTGGAGGGTTTTTGTCCCCGTGACGTGTCCTGGTTTCTCCTCCCTTCTGGACTCTGCAGGTCAGGAGGAGGCCATGTCTCCGGTTCTGGACCGGCTGGACGGAGGGACGGCTGACAGCGATCCGTCCGACAGGTTGGTCCACATCCTCGAATCCGCCTCTCCTGGTCTTACGAGTCCTGGTTCCGTCCCTGAGTGTTGAGCTGGGTTTGATGAAGAGAAAATCCTCCCTTCATCCCGGAGGATGAGTGCGGGTGTTGGAGCGGCGCGGTTCGGACCAGACGTCCCATCTGGATATGTTTGTTTTAGATGATGGTGTACGGCTTCACCCCAGTCTGTCTGAACGTTTCATGTCATATCAAACTCTGTTCTTTAGTATTGAAACATGTTTAACGGTGGAGCTGCAGCGATGGAACTGACGAAACCCGTTAGAAATGTTGGTTACCCCTACCTCTACGTAGTTGGCTGTTTATGGTTTCTTCGTGTAAGTCTTGGGGAGGATCGTCTTCCTGACGGATTCTCAGTCATCAGCCGAGCTGCAGCCGGGTCATTACGAATAAATAAAAAACGATCTGCTCAGCTGATGTCATGATGTAACAGTATACAGTATGTAAATGTCATACGGGTACATCGGCCAGCCCTACGAGATGTGACCGAGCAAGGAAACACGAACAGAAGGTGGAGAACAGATCCGAGTCAGAGACCAGAGCCTCCCAGCAGCTGCAGTACCACCCACAGCCAGCAGATGGAGCACAGACGGCTCTCATCGTCTCATGAGGCTTCATCATCACAAGCAGTGACCTCCAGGAAATCTGGATCTGGGTCTGGATCTGAGTCTGGGTCTGGAGCAACTGAAAAGGTTCCCACACGTCCTGGAAAACCTGGAACCTGGAAAACCTGGAACCTGGAAAATGATTGAACCTTTTTTCCAGTCATGGAAAACATGGGGAATGAGGGAAAACAAAAAAAAAAAATGTCCTGGAAAATGATCTTTTCTTCTGCTGTTCCGTCGCCGTTCCGTTGCTGTTCCACCGCTGCTTCGTCGCTGCCTCATCGCCGTTTCGTCGCTGTTCCACCGCTGTTCCACCGCTGCTTTGTCGCCGTTCCACCGCTGTTCCACCGCTGCTTCGTCGCTGTTCCACCGCTGTTCCACCGCTGCTTCGTCGCTGTTCCACCGCTGTTCCACCGCTGCTTCGTCGCTGTTCCGTCGCTGTTCCACCGCTGTTCCACCGCTGCTTCGTCGCTGTTCCATCGCTGTTCCACCGCTGTTCCACCGCTGCTTTGTCGCTGCTTCGTCGCTGTTCCACCGCTGCTTTGTCGCTGCTTCGTCGCTGTTCCACCGCTGCTTTGTCGCTGCTTCGTCGCTGTTCCGTCGCTGCTTCATCGCTGCTTCATCGCCGTTCCGTCGCTGTTCTGTCGCTGTTCTGTCGCTGTTCTGTCGCTTCTTCATCGCCGTTCCGCTGCAGCTACAGTTTTTGTTCTTCTTTACTGCTCCAATTGTAGAACACTTCTCCAAAAGCTTGTGGTGATATCTGGTAAACGCCATCACTACAGAGTGGTATGAGGTTGTGTTGCAATAACTCGTACTGTTGCAGCTGGAAAGTCCTGAAAAGTCCTGGAAAACAATGACTGGAAAAGAGTGAGAACCCTGACGTGAAATCTGTTCATCAACAACAGAAGCTGGTCCAGACCTGGAAGGTGGTGCTACGGTTCCCGGATCCCTCTCAGCTGTCCTGGATCGTGCATCCTCGTGAAAAACCGGAGAACCAGGAACAATCGAAACCTCCGACCGGTAATCTGGATCAGGACTAGGAGAGTTCGGTCCTGCAGCGCTTTAGTCCTGCAGGTTTTAGAAGTCTGGCTCTGAATCAGGTGCGGTGGATCAGGGAAAACTGAAGACCGGACTCACCTAGTCCTGATCTAGGTCCGTACAAATATGACTCGGAGACATTTCCTCCCGAGGTCTGTGGTTGTCGTGACAACGCCTGAGTTGTGCTGTCAGACGGGTCTCGTTTTAACTCCAGAACCCGGTTCTGGTTCTGGTTTTGAGCCTGGGAGCGTACAGGATGCTGCGGTGGTCTCAGCCCACATGGAGACGGACGGCAGTTTAGAGAGTGTTTCCATGGCAACCGGATTCCGGTGGAAGATGAGAGAACGTGGCTGCATCTGGTCATGTTTTAAACATCATTAAATCACGTCTACGCAGTCGCCATGACAACCTGCAGGAAACGCGTCATTCAGAGAAAAACGGAGAATCCTGAAATCAGGAAGTCTGGGAACGAGGAGACGTTGCTTTTAGTGAACGCTCAGATGATCGTCATGCGTGGCTGAAAACATCCAAATGACCTCGTCCCCCAAAACCCTCGTTTCCTTCTCCCCCTGTTCCCTCGTTTCCCCGTCCCTGTTCCCTCATTCCTTTGTTCCCTCCTTCCCTCGTCCCCGTTCCTTCGTCCCCCTGTTCCTTTGTCCTCCTGTTCCCTCATCCCCGTTCCATGCCCTTCGTTCCTTCGTCCCTGTGTTCCCTCGTCCTTCTGTTACCTCATCCCAGTGTTCCCTCGTTCCCATTCCTTCGTCCCCGTGTTCCCTAGTTCCCTCGTCCCCTTGTCCCTCTGTTCCCTGCCCTGTTTTCCCTCGTTCCCTCATCCCCTTGTCCCCATTCCTTCGTCCCCCTGTTCCCTCGTCCTCCTTCCTTAGTCCACCTTTCCCCTCGTCTCCTTGTTCCCTTGTCCCTTCATTCCCTCGCCCTTCGTCCCCATTCCTTTGTCCCCCTGTTCCCTCCTTCCTCTGTTTCATTGTCCCCGTTACTTAGTTTGCCTGTTCCCTTGTCTCTTCGTTCCCTCGCCCTTCGTCCCCATTCCTTTGTCCCCCTGTTACTTCGTTTCCCTGTTCCCTCGTCCCCCCATTCCCTTATCCCCGTTCCCTCGTCCCTTCGTTCCCTCGTCCCCCCGTTTCCTTGCCCTTCGTCCCCTCGTTCCCCTGTTCCCTCGTCCCCGTTCCCTCGTCCCCCTTCCTTCGTCCACCTTTTCCCTCGTCTCATTGTTCCCTCCTTCCCGTTCCCTTGTCCCTTCGTTCCCTTGCCCTTCGTCCCCATTCCTTTGTCCCCCTGTTCCCTCGTTCCCCTGTTCCCTCGTTCCTCTGTTTCCTTGTCCCCGTTACTTCGTTTCCCTGTTCCCTTGTCCCTTCGTTCCCTCGCCCTTCGTCCCCATTCCTTTGTCCCCGTTACTTTGTTTCCCTGTTCCCCCGTCCCCCCGTTTCCTTGCCCTTCGTCCCCGAGTTCCCTCGTTCCCCTGTTCCTCGTCCCCGTTACCTCGTCCCCCTGTTACTCGTTTCCCTTGTTCCCTCGTCCCCCGTTTCCTTGCCCTTTGTCCCCATTCCTTCGTCCCCTTGTTCCCTCGTCTCCTTGTTCCCTCCTTCCTCTGTTCCCTCGTCTCCCTGTTCCCTCCTTCCTCTGTTCCCTCGTCTCCCTGTTCCCTCCTTCCTCTGTTCCCTCGTCCCTCTGTTCTCTCGCCCTTCGTCCCCTCGTCCTGGTGCAGGTGAAGCTTGCGCTGTAGGAGATGAAGCGTACGTTGGCGTCGAGCTGCTGCAGAACTACACCCTAAAAACCTGCAGTATCTTTGCTTTCATGTCATAGGTCCAGAGTTTGTTTACTTCCGGGTAGATGTAAATAAATCACGCCCGCCCCCCCCGTCCAATCAGAACCCTTCTTTTCCTCCAGAGCTAAAGCAGGATTAGATAAACATGTTTTCCATGTAAAGACGAAGGAGAATCATTTAAATCTGAATTAAGAAGCATCATGTAACCGTGGCAACTATGAATAACTACACTTGTGTGTGTGTGGGCGCGTTTTTGCAACATTGTGGGGAACATGTTCCGAATTTTTACCATCGCCGTGGGGACGTCTTGCCCTCGTGGGGACATTTTCCCGGTCCCAACGGGTCCAAACCCCGTTTTGAGGGTCAAGATTTGGTTTTAGAGATTAAGTTACAATTAGGTTTTGGATTAGGATTAGGACAGGGGTTAGGTTTAGGCAATCAGTTATGGGCGTTAGGTTTAGGGTAAGGGGCTAGGGAATGCATTATGTCAATGGATGTACCCCACGGGATATAAAAACAAAACGTGTGTGTGTGTGTTCAGGGCCATCTCTGAGGAGGAGCTTGAGGAGCGTGGGAAAGGAACCATCTCAGAAGAAGAGTTGTTCGAGCCGTACTCAGACAAGAGGTGGGTAGAAGATTCCTCCTGAGGAAGACGAAGAAACACAGTGTCGTAACTCAGGGTGAACGACTCTCTGCAGGGTGAACGACTCTCTGCAGCGTGAACGACTCTCTGCGGCGTAAAGAGTTTAGCTTCGCGTGTCTCTGCGGCTGCTTACGGCTGCTACTGGTCTGTAAGCCGTCGCAGACGTCCTCGGTGGTCCGTAAGCGGTCGCAGACGTCCTCTGTGATAAGTAAGTGGCAATAGACGTCCTCTGTGGTCCGTAAGCGGCCCGAGACGTCCTCTGTGGTCCGTAAGCGGCCGCAGACGTCCTCTGTGGTCCGTAAGCGGTCGCAGACATCCTCTGTGGTCCGTAAGCAGCCGCAGACGTCCTCCGTGGTCCGTAAGCGGCCGCAGACGTCGTATGTGGTATGTAAGCGGTCGCAGACGTCCTCTGTGGTCCGTAAGCGGTCGCAGACGTCCTCCGTGGTCCGTGGCGTCCGCAGGCGTCCTCCGTGGTCCGTGGCGTCCGCAGGCGTCCTCCGTGGTCCGTAAGCGGCCGCAGACGTCCTCCGTTGTCCGTAAGCGGCCGCAGACGTCCTCCGTGGTCCGTAAGTGGCCGCAGACGTCCTCTGTGGTCCGTAAGCGGTCGCAGACGTCCTCCGTGGTCAGTAAGCGCCCGCAGACGTCCTCCGTGGTCAGTAAGCGGTTGCAGACGTCCTCCGTGGTCAGTAAGCGGTCGCAGACGTCCTCCGTGGTCCGTAAGCGGCCGCAGACGTCCTCCGTGGTCCGTAAGCGGTCGCAGACGTCCTCCGTGGTCCGTAAGCGTCCGCAGACGTCCACCGTGGTCCGTAAGCTGTCGCAGACGTCCTCCGTGGTCTGTAAGCGGTCGCAGACGTCCTCTGTGGTCTGTAAGCGGTTGCAGACGTCCTCTGTGGTCCGTAAGCGTCCGCAGACGTCCTCCGTGGTCCGTAAGTGGCAGCAGACGTCCTCCGGGTCTGTAAGCGGTCGCAGATGTCCTCCGAGGTCTGTAAGCGGCCGCAGACGTCCTCCGTGGTCCGTAAGTGGCAGCAGACGTCCTCCGGGTCTGTAAGCAGTCGCAGACGTCCTCTGTGGTCCGTAAGGCGGTCGCAGCACGTCCTCTGTGGTCCGTAAGCGGTCGTAGACGTCCTCTGTGCTTCGATGTCGCTGCAGACGTCCTTTGTGGTCTGTGGGGCGGTCGCCCAGACGTCCCCTCTGTGGTCCGTAAGCGGTCGCAGACGTCCTCCGTGTCCGTATGCGGCTGCAGACGTCCTCCGTGGTCTGTAAGCGGTCCCGAGAGGTCCTCCCGTGGTCCGTATGCGGCTGCAGACGTCCCTCGTGGTCTGTAAGCGGGCGCAGACGTCCCTCACGTGGTCCGTATGCGGCTGCAGACGTCCTCCGTTGTCTGTAACAGGGCGCAGACGTCCTCCGTGGTCTGTAAGCGGCCGCAGATGTGTCCTCTGTGGTCTGGAAGCGCTTGGAGACGTCCTATGGTGAGTAAGCGGTCGCAGACGTCCTCCGTGGTCCGTAAGTGGTCGAGAAGTCCTCAGTGGTCCGTAAGCGGTCGCCAGACGTCCTCCGTGGTCCGTATGCGGCTGCAGACGTCCTCCGTGGTCTGTAAGCGGTCGCAGAGGTCCTCCGTGGTCCGTGGAGAGGCTGCAGACGTCCCTCTGTGGTCTGTAAGCGGTCGCAGACGTCCTCCGTGGTCCGTATGCGGCTGCAGACGTCCTCCGTTGTCTGTAACCGGTCGCAGACGTCCTCCGTGGTCTGTAAGCGGCCGCAGACGTCCTCTGTGGTCTGTAAGCGCTCGCAGACGTCCTATGTGGTCGTAAGCGGTCGCAGACGTCCTCCGCGGGTCCGTAGCGGTCGCAGGCCGTCCCTCCGTGGTCCAGAGCGGTCGCAGATGTCCTCCGTGGTTCGTAAGCGGTCGCAGACGTCCTCTGCACCGTCAGTCGGCCGCAGACGTCCCTCCGTGGTCAGTAAGCGGCCGCAGACGTCCCTCCGTGGTCTGTAAGCGGTCGCAGACGTCCTCCGTGGTCAGTAAGCGGTCGCAGACGTCCTCCGTGGTCCGTAAGCGGTCGCAGACGTCCTCTTTTGTCCGTAAGCGGTCGCAGACGTCCTCCGTGGTCAGTAAGCGGCCGCAGACGTCCTCTGTGGTTCGTAAGCGGTCGCAGACATCCTCTGTGGTCCGTAAGCGGTCGCAGACGTCCTCTTTTGTCCCGTAAGCCGGTCGCAGAGCGTCCCTCCCGTGCGTCAGTGGCGGCCGCAGACGTCCTCTGTGGTTCGTAAGCGGTCGCAGACATTCTCTGTGGTCCGTATGCGGTCGCAGACGTCGTATGTGGTCCGTAAGCGGTCGCAGACGTCCTCCGTGGTCCGTATGCGGTCGCAGACGTCCTCCGTGGTCAGTTAGCGGCCGCAGACATCCTCTGTGGTTCGTAAGCGGTCGCAGACATTCTCTGTGGTCCGTATGCGGTCGCAGACGTCCCTCTGTGGTCCGTATGTGGTCGCAGACGTCCTCCGTGGTCCGTATGCGGTCGCAGACGTCCTCCGTGGTCAGTTAGCGGCCGCAGACATCCTCTGTGGTTCGTAAGCGGTCTTCCGCAGACATCCTCTGTGGTCAGTAGCGGCCGCAGACGTCCTCTGTGGTTCGTAAGCGGTAAGACATCCTCTGTGGTCCGTAAGCGGTCGCAGACGTCCTCTTTTGTCCGTAGCCGGTCGCAGACCTCCTCCGTGGTCAGTAAGCGGCCGCAGACGTCCTGTGGTTCGTGAAGCGGTCGCAGACATTCTCTGTGGTCCGTATGCGGTCGCAGACGCCCTCTGTGGTCCGTATGTGGTCGCAGACGCCTCTCCGTGGTCCGCATGCGGTCGCAGACGCCCTCCGTGGTCAGTTAGCGGCCGCAGACATCCTCCGTGGTCCGTAAGCGGTCGCAGACGTCCTCTGTGGTCCGCATGCGGTCGCAGACGCCCTCCGTGGTCCGTATGTGGCTGCAGACGCCCTCCGTGGTCCGTATGCGGCCGCACGCCCTCCGTGGTCCGTATGTGGCTGCAGACGTCCTCCGTGGTCCGTATGTGGCTGCAGACGCCCCTCCGTGGTCCGTAAGCGGTCGCAGACGTCCTCTTGTCCGTAAGCGGTCGAGACGCCCTCCGTGGTCAGTAAGCGGTCGCAGACGTCCTCTGTGGTCCGCATGCGGTCGCATCCGCCCTCCGTGGTCCGTAAGCGGTCGAGACGTCCTCCGTGGTCAGTAAGCGGTCGAGTCCTCTTGTGGTCCGCAAGCGGCCGCAGACGTCCCCCTGTGGTCCGTGCTCGGTCGCAGACGCCCTCTGTGGTCCGCATGCGGCTCGCAGACGTCCTCCGTGGTCCGTATGCAGCCGCAGACGTCCTCCGTGGTCCGTAAGTGGTCGAGACGCCCCCTCCGTGGGTCCGTAAGGTCGCAGACGTCCGGGTCCGCATGCGGTCGCAGACGCCCTCCGTGGTCAGTTAGCGGCCGCAGACGTCCTCCGGGTCAGTTGGGCGGCCGCAGACGTCCTCCGTGGTCCGTAAGCGGTCGCAGACCTCCTCTGTGGTCCGTAT